>JAVJIF010007728.1:0-256800 GCA_038442645.1 Agave tequilana
GCGAACGCAGCTGGCCGCAAGAAGTTTCTTATCTGAAGAGGAGCTGCGGGACCGGGCTATTATGGAAGCTGAAAGGACGCGCCAACACGAGATTCACCGCCTCAAGGAACAAATCCGTTCCTTGGCGAAACCAGGACATTTAGCTTCTTTTCTTTTGTAAAGAAAAGGACACTCTATTTATCAAGAGTGTTTGTATCCACTTTTACCATTTTTTGATATAATAAAAGCTTTTGTGAAGTTTTTGGCTCCACCTTCTTTGTTTAGCTGTGGGTGAATCCAACTTCCTGATCACTGGTTGTGAATACTGAAACTTAGGTAAGACCAAGTTCTTTCAATAAAACGCGGCGTTGACTCTGAGTCTACTCGACAAGAAGCGCATTAATCCACATAATGAGACGCGGTCATCAGTCCATAGGAATGAGACGCAGCGTTAATCACAGGGTGGAACGCGGTCATCATTTCATAGGAACTGATATTTCGCTAAGTCCTTTAATGAGACGCGGCGTCAATCACCAGGCGAAACGCGGTTTTGAATAACGCGAATCTGTCTTGCTAAGAAAGACGCGGGTCGAGCAGACACGAGAGACGCAGCCTTGCCTGCTCAAGGGACGCGGCTTTCCCAACTGCGTTTAGTGCAATCTGACTTAAAAGATTTTAGGATATCTTTGAACGTCAAGTCTTCACTGTCGATTGGGGTTCCGGGTCATCCGTTGCTTCCCAAGGCAGTTGTCCACGCGTCAACTCCTCATTGGGCTCGGGCGTTAATGCCCTTAAATGCAAAACGACGCTGGCGGTTGAAAAACCGGCGCTCTCGACGGTTTCCAAAGCAGCGTTCCACGCGTCAGTCCTTGATTGGGCTTTGACGGTCGTGCGCGGCGGTTCCGATTGATGCACCATTAATGACAGTTATTAGGGACTGCCTATAAATAGAGTGCACCCTCTCCCTCTTCAACAATCCAACTTAGACTGTTTTCATTTGTTTTGCTCCGAGAGAAGTCTCGCCTTCTTTAGAGTTTCTGACAGAGATCTGTCTCCATGGGTGATGGTGACTCTGTGGATGAAGATGACCCAAAGCTCTCAGGCTTCTGTCTGGCCTCTTCAGGAGGAAAAGCCTCTTGGATCATCTTGTGCACCTGCGTTTGGACGCGGAAAGGCCAGCTCTGGATAGAGGCCCCTGCTGGTATGTCACCTGATGACATCTATAGCCATCCAGGCCTGCACCTTGGCGTAACCGTCTGAAAGAAGTCTTGGCGCATTCCTTTTCTGGAATTTGCGCCATTGATTCGAACTCCTCTGAACGGGGCGCTTGACGCGCGCGTTGCTCATTGCGTTTTTACAGCCATTGTCTTGACGCGTTTATAGCCAATGCCTTGGATGAATTCAAAGTTTCCGACCTGAATCTTGTAACTCCTGTTCACCCAGCAGAGAGATGGCAATTTTCGGCGTTTACACTTTTTCGCGTCTTGTGCTTTTAGGCGCGGACGCAAGATAAAGCCGCGTTTGAATCCTGCGCATGGCACAGTTTTGACCCGCGTCTGAAGTCTCTGAAAGACTGCCGCGTCTGTTACTTAGTTTTCTTTTGTTAAAGTATACTAAGTTCCAGATTTTCTGATTCTCTTATTTGTTCTTTTGCAGGTTCGCTGGTCCCCTGGAAGAATGCTTCAACCGGCGAGCTTGTTCAATGTTCACCTATGAGAGAATATATTATGGTCCTCGTCACCTATGAGAGAATATGTTATGTCTCTGACGAGGACCCAACCCTCGCCAAGGTCTCTTCAGATCTCCTGTACCAAACATGCCTGATGGCAAGAGATGGTCAGGGTATGCATGACGGCGATGAGGGTCCGGCGGTTGCGGCGGCGGATAAGATCCTCTTCCTCTCCCACTCCAGAAGTGACATCGAGGACATTCCGTTAGATGGCCTGCTGGGGAAAGGGATGGTGATGAATGAAGGGTTGCAGGACTTTCTGCTGCCACCGGACCTCAAGAACACCATTGCTCTTAGCTTAGTCAGCTAGGGCGCTTTCAGAGTTTGGCGTTGTTGCCATGGTGCAACCGACTCCAATTGTCGTCACAGTCGGGCACTTTCCCGGACATCATGTATTTGGAATCAGATGCGGCTTCAAGGAGTGAGTACGGCCTCTAAGAGAGAGAGGGACTTCTTTGTACTCCTTAATTGTAACACTCATCTTATTGTATAAGAGAGCGTTTTGTATCACTTTCATATGCTTGAATATCAATAAAAGTGACACTTTTCTTTTTGCCTCTTTCTGTTGTCTTGAATGTTTTGTTTTAGAAGCAAAGAATGATTTGGTGGACCCGCCACTTTATAAAAGAAAGTGACAGGGGGAATGCGTACTCCCAGAGAAGGTGAACTTTTGTCAAGTGTCTGGGATTGACTTGATTCAAGGTCAGCTGGGGAATTTGATAAAACATTGTCAGCGGTGTAAATGTTAACCTAACAATGTCTTTAGGTGGACCTGTTATTCTATTGAAGAGAATAACAAGTGAAACTAGACCCGCGAGGAATCTAGTGAAGCTTTTACCGTTAGAGGTGTGATATTAACTTAACGGGTTGGAGATAGTCTTGTCAGAAGTGTGGTGTTAACTCGACAAGGATGTGAGTCAGAGGTGTGATATTAACTTAACTCAGAATGTCACTGTCATAGGTGTAATGTTTAACTTAACAGTGAGGTAATGCTAGAGGTGTGATGTTGAACTTAGCATTGGTCATCTCGACTTAGACGAGGAAGTCGAGGAACGGTCATGGCCATAGGTGTATTGTTGAACTTAGCGATGACTCGGATGCTAGAGGTGTAGTGTTAACTTGGCATCATTCATCTCGGCTTGAACAAGGAAGTCGAAGAAAGGTCATGGCCATAGGTGTATTGTTGAACTTAGCGATGACTCAGATGCTAGAGGTGTATTGTTAACTTGGCATCATGCATTTCAGCTTCGATATGGAAGACTGAAGAAAAGTGACTGTCAGAGGTGTAATATTAAACCTGGCAGAAACTTGAAGTGCTGCTTAGAGGTATAATGTTAACTTAAACAGCAGTTTTGTCAGAGGTGTAATATTAACTTGACAAGAATTGGCTTGATGCCGAAGATAATTTGAGGACCTGTCATTCTATGAACGAGAATTGACAAGTGGAATTTGAAGTGCCAGAGGTGTAGTGTTAACTTGGCAAAATGTAGAGTTGACAAGCAGATTTGTACTCTACAAGGGGTATCTCATTACCAGAGGTATGGTGTTAACTTGGCAACGATTGTTTTTTTTTTGTGGTCCTACCATTCTGTGGATGAGAATTGGTAAGGGATTTTGGAGGAAAGAGTGGAATCAAGTCCACTTAGGATTTTTAGCAAATCCTCAGCTGTCAACGGGTTTGACATGCCTTTACCAACTACCGTTTGAGCTGGGCTAGTCATGCTATTCCCCTCAGCATGATGAGTTGTCGAGGATTTATGTCGGCTTAAAGGCCAACATTTTCCTCTATCCTTAGCCGTCGAGGGCGTCGGATGTTTGATCAGAGGTGTACTTTTAACTTGATCGGAGGAGGAGTACTATTAAGGATAGTACTTCTTCAAGAATTTGCCATTGATCGGCATCATGAGTGTATCGCCATTTGAAGTTATGAGGCAATATGACCCATTTGAGTAGACTGACTCTACCACAAATGGTCCTTCCCATTTGGGTTGAAATTTTCCTTTTGTCTTGTGCGTCATGACCATGGGTCTTCGGACGGCTAAGACAAGGTCGCCTTTCTTGAAAGTTCGCATTTTAACTTTCTTGTTGAAGGCTCTGGTGATACGAGCTTGGTAAAGCTCGATTTGTTGTTGGGCCTGCAAACGCTTGTCGTCTAAGGCTTCCAACTCCTGGAGTCGCTGCTGATGCTTCTCCTCAGTTGTCATCTCCGCTGTCAAGGCGACGCGTAGAGATGGAATTTGGATTTCCAGTGGAAGGACGGCTTCGCATCCGTATACCAAGGAAAATGGCGTGGCTTTAGTTGGGGTTCGCACCGTTGTGCGGTAGGCCCATAAGCATTCACCCAGCTTGTCGTCCCAGTCCCGTTGACTTTTCGAGACAAATTTCTTGAGAAGCTTGCCAATAGTCTTGTTGAAGGCTTCTGCAAGACCGTTAGCAGCAGGATAGTATGCCGTTGAGGACACACTCTGGATTCTGAACTTCGCGCAGAATCTCTGGAAAGCCTGGCTGATGAACTGGGGTCCATTGTCATGGATGATACGCCGAGGCACACCGAAGCGGTAAATAACGTGATGTTTCACGAACTTGATCACGTTAGAAGATTTTACCTCTTTCAAAGGGATAGCTTCGGCCCACTTTGAGAAGTAATCGGTTATCGCTAGAATGAACCGATGTCCTTTCGATGATGGTGGGCTGATAGGGCCAACCACGTCCATCCCCCACATTTCAAACGGCCAGGTAGAGGTCGTAGAGTGGAGGTACCCTGGTGCTTGATGGATGAAGTCGCCGTGTATTTGACAGGCGTGACATCTCTTAGCATAAGCGACAGCATCGGCGATCATTTTTGGCCAATAGTAACCCAACCTTTGGAGTCGATGTGCCAATTTTGGGCCAGGTTGATGAGCTCCACAAGTACCATCGTGGGCTTCTTTCAATACTCCTTGGGCTTCTTTTGATGAGAGGCATCGGAGCAGGATCCCGTCATGCGATCGACGATACAATGTTCGCGAAATCGCATTATAGTAGAATTTGGGGGCTTTCCTTCGGATGGCAGCCGCCTCCCTGGCGTCTTCAGGCAAGATGCCGTATAAGACAAAATCAATGTAGGGGAATCGCCAGTCTCTTGGCTCTAGACCGGTTGACACTTCAAGTGTTTCCTTGTCGTGATGATCTCCCGTTGACCCTGGGCAGTCTCCGAGTGAAATTTTTGGACAGTATAGGTCGTGGCTATAGACGAATACTTTCTCCATTGCTCCAGCTGGAAGGGCTAAGGAGGCAGCAAGGGATGCAAGTGCATCTGCATGCGCATTTTGCCTGCGCGGTACATGGTCGATGTAGAAGTTTGAAAACCTCTCGGCCATGTGGATTGTCGCATTGTAATAGGGTACTAGATCTTCATGTCTGACTCATACTCCCGCGAATTTACTGACGATGAGTTTAGAATCACCGTACGCCTCGAGATTTTTAACGCCAATCTCATCGGCGAGCTGCATCCCAATCAAAAGAGCGTTGTATTCCGCCACATTGTTGGAACAAGGCTCCGTTAGTGAGACAGCTCGGGGAATCACATAATTTTGTGGGGAGACGAGTATCACTCCTACCCCGCTACTATGTGTCCCTTCGGGCTTGTCCTTGATGCACCGTCGAAGAAAAGTTGCCACACTTGACTTCGAACGATGTCTGAGTCAGGTAGGCTTCGGCCACTTCGTCTGGGAGATCCTCGTAGACTTTGGCTGCCCTTGGATCTGGGTGTTCAGCTAGGAAGTCTGCCACCGCTTGTCCCTTAATGGCTTTCTGCGGCAGAAAGTGCATATCATACTGGGATAGCAACATGGCCCATTTTGCCAGCCGGCCATTCAACGAGGAAGGCTTTGTCATGAGTAACCTTAGAGGGTTGACTTTTGATATGACATTTATAGTTTGGCCTACTAGATAGTGTCGCATTTTCTGAATAGCGAACACCAGCGCCAAACATTCCTTCTCGATCGGGTTGTACCGATGTTCGGCTCCGATCATTGTTCTACTTAGGTAGTAGATTGCTTGTTCTCGTCCTTGTTCATCATTATGAGCTAGTAGAGCTCCCAGGGAATGATCCATTGCTCGAACATATACCAAGAAAGGCTTTCCGGACACCGGAGCTGCAAGAACTGGTGGTTGGGTGAGGTAGTGTTTGATCTCCTCAAATGCTTTTTGACAAGCGTCGTCCCAAATGAATGAAACACCCTTTTTCATCAGCTTGGCGAAGGGTTGGCATCTCCCGGAAAGGTTTGATATGAACCTGCGGATGTACGCCAATCGTCCTTGTAATCCCCTGAGCTCCTTGAGGCTTCTGGGGGGTTGCATCTCTTGGATAGCGCGGACTTTCTCCGGATCCAAATGGATTCCTGTGGAAGTCACAACAAATCCTAGGAATTTGCCACTGGCTACCCCCAGGAAGGACTTGGTGGGGTTCATCTTCAATTGATGAGCCCGCATGATGTCGAAGACCACCTTCAGGTCTGCTATGTGATCACCTTTAGTGCGACTTTTCACCGCGATGTCATCGACATAACATTCCACCGTTTTGCGTATCTGCTGATGGAAAATGACGTTCATGGCCCTTTGGTATGTTGCCCCTGCATTTTTCAGTCCAAAAGGCATGACAGTATAGCAATATACCCCTAGAGGAGTCCTGAAGGAGGTATGCTTTTCGTCATCGGGATACATCTTGATTTGATTGTATCCTGAGAACCCGTCCATAAAGGACATTCGCTCGAATCCATAAGTATTGTCAATCATGACATCTGTGATTGGCAATGGGAATTCGTCTTTGGGGCAGGCCTCGTTTAGATCACGGAAGTCGATGCAGATCCGGATCTTCCCATTCTTCTTGGTGACGGGGACGATGTTGGCTACCCAGTCGGGATGCTGTTCCTCCCTGATGAAGCCAGAATCAATAAGCTTTCTGACTTCTGATTGAATTGCCTCCATTATCTCTGGACGGAACCGTCGCTGCTGTTGTTTAACAGGCTTCATGTCCGGATTGATGTTGAGGCGATGCATAGCCACTTGAGGATCAAGTCCAGGCATGTCCTCATAATTCCAGGCGAAGACGTCTATATACTCTTGTACAAGAGATATTAGATCCTCCTTTTCCGAAGGTGACAAGCCGTCACTTATGAAAATGGGCTTGGGGTTGGCCTCATCTCCTAGGTTGATTTGAACAACCTTATCTTCTGTGGGTGGCTCACGCTGTTCAAAGCGGATATCCCAAAGAGCATTCAAATGTTTGATCCAAGGATCTGTATCAGGTTGGATCATTTCTTCATCTTCATCTTCCAGATGGCCTGTTGAAACCATGTTTACTGAAAGCCCTTTGAAGATATTGCCGACACTGACATCTGACTCCCACGATGACGTGTCTGAAGAGCAATCGTGACCTGACGACTCTCGAGAATCAGAGGCTGATGGGACTGGAGTTGATACATAGCCCAACCCCCGGCGCGTCTGATGATAATAATCAGGTGCTTTCCCTTTCGGCACAAAGGACCGGAGCAGCGTTCTCCTTCCTTTACCGAAGTTTAATCCGGGCCTGTTGGTTAGGTCATATCCCATGCGTTTCATCATTCTGAGCGCTTTCGGTTCATAATGATTGAACTGAGGGGATTCATCCTCGCCTTCCGATTCTTTGTGAGGCATCGGTTCAGACGAGATTCGCCCAAAAAGTATTGGTCTTTGGCCTTTTTGTCTGGCTGGAACCATAAATATAGATTCTTGCGCATTACCATTATCTTGGTATGTCCCGAAAGATGATTTCACCGGTACATGCAAAGATGTCAAAGCATCCATTGCCGACCAGAGGTCATCGTCCACGTCGGTAGTAGTATCCGACGGTATTGAATCGGAAACATACACAGGAAAATACGCAAAATCTAAATCTTCATTAATGTACCAACCACCCGCATCGTCGGTGGTGTTGTCAATATCGAGCTTATTAGTGCTTTTACAAGGGGTTCCAACTCCCACAGGCACTCTTCTTTCTCAGGCTCAATGTCAGCCTCATTACCAGAGTCTAGCTCCTCTGGTTGCGGGGTTTCATTAGTCTCCTCAGGATCCTGATATAGGAGGGAGTCCGTGAAATAATTTTCAACCCCTTTAAACGGATGCCTTTCGGCAATCAACGTTTGAACTTGTCCACTCTCGTCAATGTATTTCATGACTTGGTGGAGAGTGGAGGGAACGATGGAATTACGGTGAATCCATGGTCGTCCCAGCAACAGGTTGTAGGAAGTGTCAGCGTCAATGACGTAGCATGTCACTTCCGACTTGAGGCTCCCGATCTGGCATTTGAGCTTGATCTTCCCCATCGGACGGGAGCTATTGGCATTAAACCCGTAAATAGTTGTCTGGGTAGGGCTCAGACGATGGGTAGGAATGCCCAGAAATTGCATGACTCGGCGAGGTATGATACTCAGCGCGGACCCTGGGTCTACCTGGATGCGATTTACCTCGGACGACCCGATATATCCTGTGAAGTATAGGGGTCGGTCATGCTTCCCTTTAACCTGCATGTCATCTGTTGTGAAGGTGATGCAGGGAGCATTTGGGGAGGCGTGGAGGCAATCCTCTACATCTTCCTCCCTTGGCACGCTGGTCATGAAGACCTCAGCATTTGCCAAAGCTTCTTGTAGAGCCTCTCTGGTTGACTTTGATAGCCTCAGGAGTTCATACAAGGTGATGCGTGTCGGGATGTTGGCTAGTTGAGCCAAGACATCGAAGCGGTAAGGTGTCGAGGATCCTTCCGCTGCACCTTTTGAAAGAACCCGAGAAAACCGGGTCTTTCTGTTTTTCCACAGGTGGTTTTGTGGAGGGCTTGGCTGGTTCTACGGCTGGTTGCGGAGGAGCCGCTACCGTCTCGCCGTACTGCTTCAAGTATGCCTGTCCTGAACGGGTCCCCGCCATCGGTTGGCTGGGCTCTGCGGCCAGGACTATTGTTTCCTCTTCTGAGTCAGTCAACGAGGGAACATCAGTATCCGCTTCTCGAGAGGAAGCGCAGATCACATGGCACGATGAAGCTTTTGCCTTGCCTTTGGACTTTCTGTTGGTCACAGTAGTCCATTGTTGTTCATCGACGAGGTCAGGGTGGACCCACATGGTTTCCCCCTGAGGTGTAGGGACGGCTACCAAGCCCTTCTCCTGTTGCTGGTGAGGGTCTGTGTTGACCACTCTTAATTCTCCCCTTGGAATAGGAGTTACCCCTGCAGGTGTAGGAGGTTGTCTCCCGAACTGGAGAACTGACGTTACGTTGGCCGTGACCTTCTTCTGCTCTGGTCGGAGCTTTAACACCTCCGCGTCAATCAGAGCCTGAAGGATGTCCTTGAAGACGTAGCAGCTTTTGGTGGGATGTCCCAACATCCTGTGGTACATGCAGTAGTTGGGATTGTCGGTCTTGCCGACTTCGTCTGGGCGCCTAATTTCAGGGAGTTTCAGTCGGTTGCTCTTGTTGAGTAACTTGAAGAGCGAATCGACATGTTCCTCCTTGAAGGAATACTGCTTGTTGGCGCGGGGCTGGCTTGAAGAGCCACTCGCTTTGCCTGTTGGGGCTTGGCGGGAGATTGGTCTCCGTTGCCAAATTATCCTTCCGCTTTGTCTGGAGGGATGTGGAGGGATGTGTCTGCGCACGCCTTGTTGACCTCTCTGGCCTGGGCCTGCCTTCTTCTGCCCTGACGCGGGCAACAATCTCCTCAGCCTGTTCACCTTGTTGGACTAATTGTTTCCAGGTGCGGCTTTCAGCAACTCCTATTTGAGCAAGGAGTGAGGTTTGGAGATTATGACGACATGTTTCCACCAGGGTGGCCTGGGTCATGCCGCTTGGACATCGGAGTGCCACGTTCCGAAATCTTTCTACGAAAGACTTGACGGACTCTCCCTTTCGCTGTTTGGTTGCTAAAAGGGTGGGCATTGTCACTTCCGAGTCATCTTCGAAGAAGCGTGTCAGAAACAGCTTCTCCAAGTCGCTCCAGTTCTTGATTGAACCTTCTGGGAGCTTCATGAACCATTCAAAGGCCAACCCCTTCAGGGTGCCTATGAACAGTCGCGTCAGTATAGCGTCGTTATCTACTACATTCCCGGTCTGGGATTTGAAGTAGTAGATGTGCTGGTTGGGTGACCCCTTCCCGTCAAATGCTTGGAGAGTTGGAGCCTTAAACTTAGGAGGGTACGGGACTAAGTCCCACTCGGCCGGATAGGGCCGGACTACTCCAGCCTCTTGGAGATCTTTACGACTGGCAAGGGCATTGAGTCGTTGCTCCAGCAGGCTCATTCTTTTAGCATGAGCCTTTTCCGGGTCTGGGTCGCTTCTTGCCTGCGACGAGGGCTTGGACACATCCTAGGTAGATCGTCGTGTCCCGTCGGAAGGTTCGGAGGGTGGGCTTTCTCCCTTTCTCCCTTTTCCCTTCGGCCGTCTAGGAGGAGATCTCGCTCTTTCTTCAAGCAATTTCTCAAGCATATGCTTGAGGGAGTCAATGGATCTCTGTTGAGAGGCGCATATCCATCTGGCGCTTCTGCGTCTGCTCTAAACGCCTGGCCGTCTCCTCAGGAGTGTCTGCCATGTAGGCGGAAGCCTCCTTCTCGACGGAAGAGTTTGAAGCCTGCGACTCCACTACAGCGGAGTGAGAATCACCCATTCTAATGCCGCGGGCTAAGGCATTATAGTCAATTGGGGGAATGGCCCCCGTCCGGGTGCGAGTGTGTTGATACACCCCTTCCGGCTCAGAGTCAGATTCCTCTGAGTTGACCATTGGTTGTTTTCCCTTGCTTCTGCTAGTCATGTTTGCAGTAAGCTCCGGGTATTCAACATCTGAAAAGGTTCTCCTTCTGTGGGAGCGTCTTCTTTTGGCTGACGGGGGAATCAGGGTCAGCTGTCTGATTAAGGACTGCTGGTGCATGCCTGATCCATAATGGCATCCAGAGAGCATATGGATGAGCTGTTGACAGCAGCATGACGAAGTGGCTTGATTGGCACTTCTTTTCCTTGTCAAATAATCCCTCAAATCCGTGGGAGGGGGATTAAAGGGACTGGTCTCGCAACGTCGAAGACGGGAGACAGTCATGTGCTGTTCAGCCTGGACGCAGACTTCAGGGACGCGGCTCTCATGACGCGGCTGTATGACGCGCACGCGAGTCTCGCGTTGCTGCCTGATGCGTTTGGGCAGAGTTGCTTGAGAGAGAGCGGGCTGCTGGGCCCCACGCCTACGAGTGCGTACTTCCTGCGTTTGAAAAGACGCGGAGGTTTCACCCTGGCGTTTGATGAGTTGGTCCTCAGAGGACTCAACTTGAGGAGTCTCGCGTTTGGGTCGCCAAACGCGGATCTCACGCACTGGACGAGGTGCGGGCAAGGCATCAGATTGTACGCCGCGTCCACCCCCAGTCAGACAACCAACGGTTCCGACTTGGAGTTGACGCGCGCGTCTCCTCTGTCGACGCTCAGCATTCCGGTTGCGTCGTGGAGGAGGGGAGAAACCAACAACCTCCTGGTTTACAGAACCAAGAGTGTTCACCGCGCGGGTCTCCTGAGAGACGTTTACGCGGGTATTCTGCGCGACGCAGTTGATCGCAGCAGCAGTGGTGCCTGGGACCACGCGGGCCTTCTGGGAGGCGTTGGCGCGTGTGTTCTGTGCGACGCGGTTGATCGCAACAGCAGTGCCTGAGGTCACGCGGGCCTTCTGGGAGGCGTTGGTGCGTGAACTTGTCTTGGCACAGTGGGCATCGGCACCCGGCAGAGCCTCAGATTGGGCTTTGGGTAGCTTTTCAGTTGAGACCCTGCGGCAGACGCGGGTCTTTGGGCTCTTGGAGCCAGAAGAGAGGAACTCTTCATACTTCGCCTGGTCGAACTCGACAACGAGCGTTTCGACCATCTTCCCCTTACGGAGAACATCATCCTGCGCCACAGCTTGTTCATCAGTGACAAACAAAGTCCCCAGCGGAGTCGCCATCTCTTGTAGGTGCCCGGAAGGAGATTTAGGTGAGAAGGATCGGGGTGTAAAATATTTCCTTGAATCAGTTGAAACAATTACAACCAGACTTTCCTTTCTTTCCGGTTACAAGGGAGGGAGGATGTTGAATCTTGAATCCCCCTTTGTTTAATGCTGGGTTCTTCGTGTGGCGGTGGAGAGTGAATCTTGTTCTCCGTTGACCGGATGACTGTTTGGACCGTCGGGGATCTTCTCTTCAGTCGGTAGAGAGAGTAACTCGGCTCTGTCTACCAAAACTCTAGAAGAGGAGCTAGGCAAAGAGCAGCTAGTACGCAGTAAGCTTGCTGAAGAGTCTTCTCTCCTTCTCTGTTGATGATGCCTTCGTCCGGTGATCGTGCGTCTCTCTCTACGCGTGTTGGATGCGTATGCCTGTATGTAGGTACGTCTCTCCCTGTGTGTGTCTGTTTGTCGATGCCAACAGGGCTATTTATAGAGGTCCCTGGGGATGAACGTGCCCCCTGAAAACGCTCCACAATGAGGGGCCACTTCCCGCTACATGTGCGGTGACTGGCCCCTTATTTCGGGTAGTTACAACCGAGACGCGGGCGTCGAGCCAACGCGTCCTGATGCTGAGACGCGGGTGTCGAGCCCACGCGTCCTGATGCTGAGACGCGGGCGTCGAGCCAACGCGTCCTGATGCTGAGACGCGGGCGTCGAGCCAACGCGTCCTGATGCTGAGACGCGGGCGTCGAGCCAACGCGTCCTGATGCTGAGACGCGGGCGTCGAGCCAACGCGTCCTGATGCTGAGACGCGGGTGTCGAGCCAACGCGTCCTGATGCTGAGACGCGGGTGTCGAGCCAACGCGTCTTGAGCTTGGATCTCTGCTTTTAAAGGCTTGTCTGTTTTTTAGACAGCCTACACCCGCCTACACCACCGTGTAGGATTACCAATCCACTATCTCCCACCGAGGGAACCTCTACCGAAGAGGATTTGTTACAACTCTAGGAGTACCAAACTCCTCTCTCAAACAACCACCTCACAACCGAGGGGTGGGCCCGTAGCCAATACAACAACCAACACCTCTACCGAAGAGGTCTACAACCAAACTCAATCACCTCTACCGAAGAGGGATCCAAACCAACAACCCAATACAACAATCTCCACTCTACCAAAGAGGGAGCAACTCAAGAAATCAAGGGTTTACAACAAGTGGTATATTTCAACCACAAACCTCTTTCCTTTTCTTTTTCCACAAAAAAAAAACAAGATCCTAAATAGTTTAGGATAGAAGATATAGCTCAAGTGTGGAATCAAAGTGTTTTGGAAACAAGCAACAAAGAAAAACTACTTGGGAAATCTCTTGTATATGATAGAAAATGAAATACCAAATCAAAATCCCAAACCTAGTTTTCTTTGATTTTCCAAAAACCCAAAACAAATAAAGATGAGAAGTTTTTAAAGCCCAAAAACTCTTTTTAAAACTCTTTTAAACACTTCAGAAAACTGAAAATTTTTCTCTTAGAAAACTTGGCCAAAATCCCCAAAGAGATGGGGTTTATATAGCCCCTATACAAAACTAGCCGTTAGGCTGATGTGGCAGCCTGACAGGCCACCGGTCGACCGCCAACGGTCAGAATTATGACCGTTGGGCAACTGCGGTCGACCGGCCCGGTCGACCCAGAAAACCCGAGAGCAGAGCTCTCAACTCGGTCGACCGTCCCGGTCGACCGTGTCTGTGCCTAACAGACGTGCACGTCTGTGCACGTCGGTCGACCCGAACGGTCGACCGGCCCTTGGTGCGGTCGACCGTCAGGGTCGACCGACCAGCCTGTCAGCACAAAAACAAGGTCAGAAAATTTGGAAAAATATTTTCTAAAAAATCTTTTATCTCTTTTAAAAATGCCATAAAAATTGTTTTATCATTTTATATTGAAACTCAAACAAGTGATAAAAATTTCAAGACAATATATCAACATATCAATTCATTTTTGTGTCTTGCCAATTTTATCAAAAACAAAACTTGTATTTTTATCAAACTTGATTTTTCAATAGGAAATCTGATTTCCTAAAAACTTATAGAAATACAAAAACATGATATTTGAACATTATTAAGCATGATGCATATGGACATAGGTCTAATACACATTCAACAAATATATCATAGTTTTTGTCTTTAATTACAAAAATATGTTTATACCAAAACATAAAACTACATGAATAGGTATGTCAAACTAAGTTTGTATAAGTCATATAAGCATGTATGTATATAGAGCACATCTAATATACATATAAAACATGTAAACTTGTTGATCAAACTATTCATGAAAACTCATATCGGTTAAACTAAAAACCGAAAAACCAATATCCAAACATGTGTGTGTTTTGTGCACTTGAGCATATCAACTATACTAAGCTTTACAAATGGATCTAAAACACACTAAACTAAACTAGGATACCTAAGTCTTCTTGTCGATCTTCCATCTTCAAGTAGACTCGATCCCAAACGCGTGATCCTCCAAGTGCAAAGGTATGATCTTTAAGCTTTGGCACCGGAATCAACATGGAAAGCTTCTAAACTCCTTGTTGAAGCTAATCACCAACTAATATCCTGTTAATGATCTGAAACTTAGAAACACAAGAATATTAGTAAACATAACTACATGAGTTGATCATCATCAAAACTAGAGTGGAAGGCCATTGGGCCAACAATCTCCCCCTTTTTGATGATGACAAAACTCATGGAGTTATATATGCATGGATTAAAGATAAGCTTCAAGGAAGCTCCCCCTTAACTCATGCATAGGAATAAACTATAATATATGCAATGAATATTAAACATGAAACATGCATATGCATAAACAATAAATGGTTCTAGATATCAAATGGAATATTCAAAACAAAATAAGCTCTAGATACCAATTACAAAGCAAACTCTATAAATCAATTAAACTTAATATTCTTGAGATTAAAACATAATATATGCATAAACATAAGCATGCATAAAAACTTCATAAATCTTTTCCCCCTTTTTGTCAATCATCAACAAAGGGGTAATCAAAACCATAAATAAAACGAGGGGTAAAAATCTTTCTTCCCCTTTATGTCAAACAAAACAATAAAAGACAATGTTCTCCCCCTTTTTGTCTAAAACAAAAACAAAGTCAATAAGGGGTGACTTAAAAAACATGATATCAATTGAAAATATGTCAATGAAGCATCTTGATACCAAAAGAAAATAAATAAGGATCAATAGATGTTATATGCTATATACATTCATGAAGAGGAAGACGCTAAGTTAGCTTCCCTACACATATGCATTACATGAAGGAGGGAAGTTAAGCCCTAATTCACATAACACACATTATGTAATGAATAAGAGGAGATGTGAAGCTCCCCCTACACACGTGTACCACATAAAGAAGAGATGTGAAGCTCTTCAATACACAATACACTCAACATGAATCTATATGAAGAGATGTTAAGCTCTCCTTGTATATAAGCAATACAAATCAAAACTTTGAATATTTTCTTTAAATAAAATTTGGAAATACCAATTGTAATTAAACATAAGTCTTGAATTCTTAAACATGAATCTTGAAACCAAAACAAATTTTGAATTTCTTAAATATGATACCAATTGTAAATATTTTACCAATTGAAAAGATTTTACATAGAAACATTGATACCAATTGTAAGAATTGTTCATTTTAAAACATATAAACAAATTTGATGTTGATATCATATGTTTAAAATAACACTTTTAATCATAAAGTGTGGGAGTACAAATACCAATTGAAATACAAAATCAAATTTTCTCCCCCTTTATGAAATACAAACTAAAATATGCATAGTCTTGATACCAATTTAAAAGTAATCAATTGAAACAAAATTGAAACTCAAGCACTAGCATAAACACAAACATATATATGTATGGAAAATAGATACCAATAGAAATTGATATACTTGGAATTGAAATCATACATACATACAAAACATATATGAGTATACAAGAAGATCAAAGTGATACCAATTGAAAGAGTTCAATGATACCAATTGACATAACAATAAATTCAAGTGTATACATCATATTACCAATCCACCCATCTCATGCACAAGTTTAAAAGGATTTTCAATATAAACATACAAGGCATGGACTCCCATCCAACCTCCCTTAGAAGGTAGGGGTTTTCAAAAATAGATTTGAAAATTTAGTTTTGTTTGAAAATCTCTACCATATGAAGAATATCGCAACTAGTTAAATGGAAAAATTTGTTAACTAGTACGAAATCCTTCAAGTAAGGAATAAAACAAAATTGTTTTTCATAAACATGGAATCCACATCATATCAAACACTCAAGTTCAATTAGGCATAAATAAGACTCATGAAAACAAAACATGAGCAAGCAATAAATGTGAGTGTAAAAATAAAATATGAAGATCATAATCATGAAAATTAGGCAATAAGCTCAATTATTCCTTAAAACACGAAATCATCAAAACTATCTAATTTTCAAGGCATATGTATGTCTAATACAAACTAAAGTATACATACATATCCAAAACATAAAGAGTCCACAAAATATATGCATTAAGGCACGTGGCTCAAAAAGGATACTCATGTATAGTCAATAGTTTGTATAAGATGGACATATACATGAAGTTAAACATGAACACATGAAAACTTGAAACTCACGAAAGACTAAATTTTCATAACAACAATTTTCAATTCAAGGTATATGTATGAATTGTCAACATAATAAGTATACATACATATTCCTAAACACAATTTGAGTCCATAATAGAAATTTGCATGAAAGGCAAATGACTCAAGGGGTATACATGTATATCTTAAAGTTAGGCAATACAAACATATACATGAAGTGAAAACTCATAATACAAATCCAAAAATAGAATACAAGTTAAAATGTGTGAATCATCAAAACTAGACTATACTAGCACATCTAATGGGTTCAAATAAGCAATCAAGCCCAAACATATAAAAATTTATTTGTGGCCCACTATTTGTACAGGTATAAATCCTAGTTTTAATGAAAATTAACATCTAAACAAGTAATCTTAACATGAAGCATCAAAACACAATACAAAAATCATCATGATAAACCTAAAACATGTTTACTATGTAAATTCACATGTATTAGATTCATGATGTACATTATAGCTTAAACAAAAGTGAGAACACTAAGTATGGATTCATATAAGCATGTGTGTCTCAAATACTATACATGTATGTCAAGGATCTAATAAACATGGAATGAACATACTAATCCATAGACATCAAAAACATGCTATAAACAATGATATGAAAGCATGTAAAGAATAATAAGGAGTTAAGAATTGTTACCAAAACCTAGAAGGCAACTCTCCTTGTCTCCAAAACATGGTGGTCATCTCCACCAAATCTTCCCTTGAAAGTGATGCATCAATTGATTTCCTTTAAGTCCGGAACGCATCCACTCCAAGGTGTCATTACTCTCACGTCATGTGAGAGCCCACACCTACATCAAAAATAATAGGAGGGGTGGTCTTTGGTACCCACATCTTGTTGGGTCCATGGGGGTTAGTCCCTTCCCTAACCCAAACAAATTTCTTTGCTAAATTTGAAACATTTAATCTATCATAATAAAATTTAGCAAGATGACCTTTTCGGCCACAATATGTACATGTGTACACATGAGCATACGTGTGATGGTGTCCGTGAGGAGCATGTGTATGCCGTGGAGGGTGTGCATGAAAAGATGGAACTTGCTTCTTTCGAACCAAGGTTTCCAATCGTGAGTGGTTCATGGCACATTGGCTCATAGTGGAGCCCAAACAATCTATTTTCTTCTTTAACAAATTTATATCATTTTGAATTGTAGAAGAAGTGGAGCATGCAATAGGTGAAGTGTGTGATACTACCCTAGCATGACAAACATGTGCATCAATCTTATTTTGCAAAACAATGTTTTTCTTTAAACATGCATCCAAATCTTTAGAAATTGAAGCAATCTTAATTTTCAAAGAATCATTCTTTTAAAACAAAATCAACTTTTGAAGACAAGTTTTCATTTTTCTTCAAAAGAACATGGCAATCATTTTTATTTTTCAAAAGTTATTTTCTTTAAGTGCAAGATCTAATTGAGATCTCAATGAATCCCTTTCATTATAGACCTCAACCTTCTCTTGCAAAACACAATCAAGTCTAGAATGCAAACTCTTATTTTCTTTTTCAATTTCTAGACTTTTCTTTTCAAATTCTTATATTTTTCTATTAATTTTTCACAAACAATAGAAAGTTCTTCATTTAGAGCATGGGCATCAAAATTATCACATGAAAAACTAGAGCAATCTTCACTATCTAAGTGGGGTTCCGAATGTACCTCAAGGGAGTCATTCCCTTGGACCATGAAGCATTGTGAATCGGATTCTCCACTAGATTCCTCCGGTTGGTTTGGCACTTGAAGCTCGGAGGTGGTGGTGGTTGTTGTTAACTTGTTCCACACTGCAAAAGCGGAATCAAGGTTAGAAACACGTAAAAGATAATCTTTAGATAAAGTGCTTCTAATGGCCTCTAGGGCTTGTGCATTGGCCCCTATATGATTGCGATCACTAAGGAAGGATTCCTTGGTAATAGCAAGATAAACTTTATGACCTAGGGTTTGTAAATAAACGGTCATCCTAATCTTCCAAACATGAATGTTGGAAGGGTCATACATAGGTGGGGTCATGAGGGCCATGGTAAACTATATGTGTGCAAACAAGCAAATGCAAACAATAGATTAGCAAGCAAATGGATCACTCCTAGGATGTTAAGCCTAAGTATCAGGAGCACTAGCTCTGATACCAATTGAAAAACACCTAGAGGGGGGGTGAATAGGTGTTAGTGCTAATCTAAAAAACTTAATTGCAAAACTAAGTGCGCTAATGACGGAAGCTAATGCAAATTATGCACAAACTAATACAATACAACAAGTGTAGCCGAATTCCCTTGCGAGGCTCTGGACTAACTCCCCTTGATTCCCCTTGAAATGGGTTGAGGTGCTATGTGAAGCTCTTGTTGGATGAGTATAAGTTAGGCACACACACACAAGCAATCCAAGCAATATGAAATACATACAATCACGCCAAGCATATAAGAATGAATTGCAATATAAAAGATGCAAGGCAACACAAGCAATGTATAAGATATGTATGCAATGAAGGAATAATGCTTGAATGAAATGATGCTTGCACAAAGTAAAGAGAGTAGAGTTGAGAGAAATTGGATCAAACGCTAACACAAAGATTTGTTTCGAGGTTCGAGTACCCAACTCTACATCCCCGCCTACACCACCGTGTAGGATTTCCAATCCACTATCTCCCACCGAGGGAACCTCTACCGAAGAGGATTTGTTACAACTTTAGGAGTACCAAACTCCTCTCTCAAACAACCACCTCACAACCGAGGGGTGGCCCGTAGCCAATACAACAACCAACACCTCTACCGAAGAGGTCTACAACCAAACTCAATCACCTCTACCGAAGAGGGATCCAAACCAACAACCCAATACAACAATCTCCACCTCTACCAAAGAGGGAGCAACTCAAGAAATCAAGGGTTTACAACAAGTGGTATATTTCAACCACAAACCTCTTTCCTTTTTCTTTTTCACAAAAAAAAAAACAAGATCCTAAATAGTTTAGGATAGAAGATATAGCTCAAGTGTGGAATCAAAGTGTTTTTAGAAACAAGCAACAAAGAAAAACTACTTGAGAAATCTCTTGTATATGATAGAAAATGAAATACCAAATCAAAATCCCAAAACTTAGTTTTCTTTGATTTTCCAAAACCCAAAACAAATAAAGATGAGAAGTTTTTAAAGCCCAAAAACTCTTTTTAAAACTCTTTTAAACACTTCAGAAAACTGAAAATTTTTCTCTTAGAAAACTTGGCCAAAATCCCCAAAGAGATGGGGTTTATATAGCCCCTATACAAAACTAGCCGTTAGGCTGATGTGGCAGCCTGACAGGCCACCGGTCGACCGCCAACGGTCAGAATTATGACCGTTGGGCAACTGCGGTCGACCGGCCCGGTCGACCCAGAAAACCCGAGAGCAGAGCTCTCAACTCGGTCGACCGTCCCGGTCGACCGTGTCTGTGCCTAACAGACGTGCACGTCTGTGCACGTCGGTCGACCCGAACGGTCGACCGGCCCTTGGTGCGGTCGACCGTCAGGGTCGACCGACCAGCCTGTCAGCACAAAAACAAGGTCAGAAAATTTGGAAAAATATTTTCTAAAAAATCTTTTATCTCTTTTAAAAATGCCATAAAAATTGTTTTATCATTTTATATTGAAACTCAAACAAGTGATAAAAATTTCAAGACAATATATCAACATATCAATTCATTTTTGTGTCTTGCCAATTTTATCAAAAACAAAACTTGTATTTTTATCAAACTTGATTTTTCAATAGGAAATCTGATTTTCCTAAAAACTTATAGAAATACAAAAACATGATATTTGAACATTATTAAGCATGATGCATATGGACATAGGTCTAATACACATTCAACAAATATATCATAGTTTTTGTCTTTAATTACAAAAATACGTTTTATACCAAAACATAAAACTACATGAATAGGTATGTCAAACTAAGTTTGTATAAGTCATATAAGCATGTATGTATATAGAGCACATCTAATATACATATAAAACATGTAAACTTGTTTTGATCAAACTATTCATGAAAACTCATATCGGTTAAACTAAAAACCGAAAAACCAATATCCAAACATGTGTGTGTTTTGTGCACTTGAGCATATCAACTATACTAAGCTTTACAAATGGATCTAAAACACACTAAACTAAACTAGGATACCTAAGTCTTCTTGTCGATCTTCCATCTTCAAGTAGACTCGATCCCAAACGCGTGATCCTCCAAGTGCAAAGGTATGATCTTTAAGCTTTGGCACGGAATCAACATGGAAAGCTTCTAAACTCCTTGTTGAAGCTAATCACCAACTAATATCCTGTTAATGATCTGAAACTTAGAAACACAAGAATATTAGTAAACATAACTACATGAGTTGATCATCATCAAAACTAGAGTGGAAGGCCATTGGGCCAACAATTATTTTTCATTAAAACTAGGATATATACTTGTGCATATAGTGGGCCACAAATAGATCTATTATGTTTGTGCTTGAATGCTTATTTGTTCCCATTAGATGTGCTAGTATAGTCTAGTTTTGATGATTCATACATTTTAAACTTGTATTCCATTTTGGACATGTTTTTATGATTATGTGTTTTCACTTCATGTATATGTCTATCTTGTCCAAACTATTGACTATACATGTGTATCCTTTGAGCCACGTGCCTTCATGCATATACATTTGTGGACTCGTTATGTTTTGAATATGTATGTATAATTTAGTTTGTACTTGACATACATATGCCTTGAAGAAATCTAGTTTTGATGATTTTCATGTTTTTGAGGAATATTGAGCTTGAATGTCTATTTTCATTCTGGGCCGAAGAAGAAGAAGAAGAAGAAGAAGAAGAAGAAGAAGAAGAATTGCTGCTGCAACTGCAACTGCTGCTGTTGCCCATCTCTCTCTCTCTCTCTCTCTCTCTTAAATTAGAGGAAATTAGGGTTCGAGTTGAGTCAAGTTGGCAAACGGACGCGAATATATATAACCCTCGGCCAGCATGTCCGATTCCGAATCGGAGTAAGAAACAAGTTACATTTTAGGCTAAAAGAGTGCCAGCTGCAAGTTGAAACCAACGAAGTAATCTCCGAGTTCTAATAATCAAATAATCTCATTAACAAATAAGTTAACAAAACTAGTCAAAAGTACCTCAAGTCAACCAACTTTGTTTTAAACTTTTATAAGTCAAATGAATAAATTAATATTTCTGGTAATTTTCCTCATGCTTTGATATTGTTAGAAAAGTCATTTATTCCAAGAATAAAAAAACTAATAAAAGAAAAAAAATAAATAAATCTAACAAGAACTAAAATGCCTAGTAGAAATTTCACATGTGCGGATTTTTCTGTTGAGAAATGAAGTTATTATTAAGCTTATTTGTTCAATAATTAACTTTTTAGTGGAGCCGTAAACTGGAAAGTCTCGCCTCTTTATTAGCTTAAAAAAATTGTACAGACCTCGAAAATACAAGGAAAACCAATCCGGTTCTGAGCGAGCACAATTCTCACCTAAAGAGATACATGACTTATCGTCGAACCTAATAAATCTCAGTCTTCATCTCTTTGTGTGTTGTTTGTGATCTAGGGTTTGTGCTCTCAGGCTGGTCCCTGCCCGCAACAAGTGGTATCAAAGTTCTAGACAACTCTTGAGCTTCGTTTGGTAGAGTGGATCTTGATTGAAAGCTTGGATCTTGTAGATCTGAGAATTTGGTGGGATAATGATCGATTTTTTACCATATTTTGATCTCATATTCAATCTTTGGTGGATGAATCAATTGGAAACTCTTTTTAGGGTTTCAATTAGAGGTAAAAACCTGACTTTATCATTTGTAGCTCCATTCCATAGTTGTTTCTGCTTTGCTTGTTTGGGAATTGAAAAAATGGCCAGAGAAATATCCGATGTGAGTAGTTCTTTTATAGTAAAGAAGATTCAGAATGTTCATTTCATGAATATTGATGTGATGAAGTTTGACGACACAAACAATTTTGGATAATGGAGATGCGAGGTATTAGTTGCATTGAATGCGTAGAATTTGGAGGACACTCTTGAGCTTCAAGAGAGACCCACGAAAATAAAGGAGAAGGTTTGAGACAAGATGAATAGGACGGCGTATGACATCATTAGGCCTTGCTTAACACAATATCTATGTTGTGATTTCAAGGGAGGACGCCCTCACGACCGGATCGACTGGGGCAACGTAGCGGATACGAACCATATGATCTACTAAGGCAACTTGAAGAAGAGAGGAAGAAGATATTCCAAAGTAGATAGAAAGCCAACAAACAATATAACGTAGCTCCACCGATCAAACAGATCGTGTGTACATCTATGGGAGAAGGAGGAGAAACTATATTAAAACTTTAGAGAGTACACTAAGAATTCTTACACCTCACGTTGAGAAGATTATAAGCCCTGAATGGTCGCCAAGAACAATGAATCTTTGTGGCTAAACTTCTCTCACGAATCTCTCAGCTAGATGAATTATACCCTTAGGAATTATAAATTCATTGGATTCTCTAGAAATAAATTGAAGGCCACCCTTAAGGGGTTATTTATAGACCATAAACTCTCTTACTTTTAAACAAACTCTTTCAATCATAATAAAGAAAAGTTAAATCCAACTCGGACTCAAAACACCTTCAATCAGAATAAAAGAAACTTGAATTTAATTCGGACTCAAAACAATTCAAGAAAAAGAAACTGCTAAATCTGACATTAATCAACCTTCACGACGTATTCACGTCATACTCCTAACAATCTCCTCCTTAACTTGAATATGTCCAAGTTCGAGAATAACCACAATGCTCCATGTGCTCGCAATCATGCACAATTGAACAAACTTAACTTCATCCCTATCTCACTCCCTCTTCTCTATAACCCTGTAAAATTACCTAGGGGGGTGAATAGGTGATGGCTAATCTTATGGTCACTAAATGCGGAATTAAAAACTTATTACACTAAACACCAAGTTTAACACAAGAGTGTAGCCGAATTCCCTGTGAAGGGCTCTGGACTAACTCCTCAAGATTCCTCTAGATAAGAGTTGAGGTGCCGCGTTGGCTCTCTGGTTGAAAACTAGTGTTAGCAAACAATCCCCAAGCATATATCAATTAAGCATACAATGAATATCAAGCATATAAAGATAAACACAATAATAAGTATGCAAGATATAAACAAGAGAGATAGAGAGAAAGAGCAATCGCAAACACGAGGGATTTGTTTCGAGGTTCGAGCACACTTGCTCTACATCCCCGCCTTCAACACTATGAAGGATTTCCACTATAATCGATCCCACCGGATCACTCGGTGCCGCAACACCTACAAGCTCTAGGACTCCCTAGTCCCGTACACACTGCAAGCCCACTAGCTCGCCGAGGCCGCACCTCAAACACCGAGTCCACACACGAACTCGAAACAAACCGCGAACGCACTCGTCCGCCTCCTCAAAGTACAAAGATGAACTTTGGTGATCACAACTCTTGGTCACCTAAAATCCTCTCACAATAACACTCCTATAGGTAGATATAGCAATGGATGGCTCAAGTGTTGTGTGAGAAAATAAGGATTGAGATGGTGGAGGAAAACTCAAGAAAATCTCTTTTAAAACACTCTTGATAAAACTCCCCTTTTGATTTGGAAATGAAGCTCTAAAACTTGTGGATATAACCACTGAAATAAGTGGGAAAAACTAGCTCAAAACTCTTCTTAAAATCTTATAGAAAACAGCCCCCAAAAAGCCCCAATTTATAGAGCTAGAAAAAACTAGCCGTTGGGAGCCAGGTGGCCTGTCGGTCGACCGCCCGGTCGACCGGCCAATGGTCAGATTTCTGATCGTTGAGCCATCAGTCGACCGGTCGGTCGACCGTGGCCAGGATACAGAGAGCAGTGCTCTCTATCCGGTCGACCGCCCGGTCGACCGGGGCCTTTCCAGAGAGCAGAGCTCTCTGGACGGTCGACCGGGTCGGTCGACCGGCCCTCCTGCCAGAACTGGCGTGCACGTCTGTGCACGTCGGTCGACCGCCCGGTCGACCGACTTTAGAGCGCGGTCGACCGACGGCTGAAGCCAGAACAGAAAATCTGGGACAAAAAGTATGGTCATTTTGGCTCAAATAAAATCCCATAAATTCACGAAAAATCTACAAAAATAGTTTTAACACTTTACTTTGATAATCAAACATGCTTGCACAAAATCAAGACATGTTACAAACAATTTGGACTATTTTTGTAACTTGGAAAATTTGGCTCAAAATAAAAACTGTATTTTTCCAAATTGGTTTTTCCAAAACTTGTTTTTCCAAAACTTCACCAAATACAAAAATAAGATATTCTAAACACTATTAAAGCATAGTGTGTATGGATATGATCCACTACACAAACATGATGAAATATCTGTTTTTGACATTAAGATCTAAACATGGTTTTGGTTAAAACATATAACTTGAATACCAAAAACCAAACCGGTATTTTCCAAAATGAAAAGTCTTTCTAAAATGAAAAATTCTTTTATGAAAACATATCTAGATCAAGAGTGTGTGTGTATAGTATACTTGAGAAATCCACCAACTATTCTATCCTTTACATTTTATCTAAAAACAAAATCTTCTAAAAACAAACCTAGACACAAGTCTTCATGAAGTCTTCACTTGAAGTCTTCTCCTTTTCTTGACTTGGTCCAAACCGTGCTGCTCCAAAACTTGACTTTAAATCTTTTGTTGAAGCTACATACCTACTAAGATCTTGATCATGAATCTGTCACTTAATTAAACACAAGATCATTAGTACTATAACTACATGAGTTGATCATCATCAAAACTAGAGTGATGGGCCTTTGGCCAACAATCTCCCCCTTTTTGATGATGACAAAACTCATGAAGTTATATATGCATGGATTAAAGTAAAGCTTCAAAGAAACTCCCCCTTAACTTATGCATAACAAGAAACAAATAGATATGACAATAAAGCACATAAACATGTATGCAAATGCATGGAGATAAAACACATCAAATTCTTTTTCTCCTATTTGCAATACAAAACATATATGCATAAACATAAAAACTTCTTCCCCTTTATGAATAAAGCAAGGAAAACATGCATATATACCAAATACTTCTCAAATACTTCTCCCCCTTTTTGTCAATCATCAACAAAGGGGTTAAAGCAAAAACAAATCACTTGAATAAAAGGTATATGCGATATACATTCATGAAGAGGAAGACGCTAAGTTAACTTTCCTACACATATACATTATATGAAAGAGGGATGAAAAGCCCTAATTCACATAATGCATAATATGTAATGCATAAGAGGAGATGTGAAGCTCCCCCTACACACGTGTACCACATAAAGAAGAGTTGTCAGGCTCCTCAATACAAGATACACTCAACATGAATCTATATGTAGAAGAGATGTTAAACTCTCCTTGCATATAGGCAATACACATCAAAACATTTTTAATTTTCCTTATTAAACAAAATTTTGAATTTTTCACAATAAAACAAAATTTTGAGATATCTTATACCAATTGTAAAATAAACATTTTTAAGATATCAATTAAACACAATTTTTAATGGTACCAATTGTAAAATAACCAAATTTTAAAGATATCAATTGTAAATAAACATGACAAGTTTTGAATTTTGATACCAATTGTAAAAACAATGATCAATTTTCTTATAAGCTTATGCATTATTATAAAAGTATCAATTGAAAAATCAATTGAAAAAAAAATTGAATTAAGCTTAGCATAAGCAAACTTTGTGCTTTAAATATGTAAATCGATTTTAACTAAAGCACAAATAACTCATATATATGTATGAAAGGGAATACCAATAGAAATTGATATTATGGACATTATGAAGCATACATATATAGGAAACAAAATATGAGTATATACAAAAAAATATCAATATTGATACCAATTGAAAAGATCCAATGATACCAATTGAAAATAACAATGTGAATCATGTATATAACTCATAAGCTACCAATTGAAGAATATATAACTAGTTAAAATTAATTTTTGAAAAACTAGTTAAACATCCTTCAAAAACATGAAATCAAATGTTTTTCATGAATCATACCAAATACACAAGAAGTGACACTCGAAATCTATAAGGCTCAAAAATAATCATGAAACAAAGTCATGAATAAACAAATAAAGTGTGAGTGTACACGAATCATGTAATTAGCATTTTCATGAAAATAGTCAATAAAGCTCAAAACAAACATGAATATCATTTTTTTTATTAAACAAATCATAAAAATTCATTTTTCACATAAAACAAACTTCAAGGTATATGTATGATTTATCCAATTCTAACAATATGCATACATATCCCAAACATAAAAGAGTCTATTAATAGTATTTGCATGAAGGCAAGAGACTCACGGGGTATACATGTATATTTATTAGATTTGAATACAAAATACATATACATGAAGCAAAGACATGAAAATAGGCAAAAACATGTGTAAATGAGAGAATCATCAAAACTAGCCTATACATGTGCATATAGTGAGTACAAATGAACAATGAAGTACAAATATATATGACTCAATTTGTTGTTCACTATTTGTACATGTATAAATACAAGTTTTGACAAATACAACATCTAATCATGTATTTACCACAAGAAGCACAAAACACTAAAACATGAACATGCTAAAAATGACACATATTAAATAAGCATGTATATAAATTAGGAGTTTTAGAAATAGTTACCAACTATATGTTCCAAATCTCCAAAACATGGTGGTTGTCCCACCGAAACTCCTTGATAGTGATGCATTCAATATGTGTCCATCAAGTCCATTGCATCCACCATCAAGGCACCATCCCTCTCACGTTTTGTGAGAGCCCTCACCTACATCAAAAACACAAGGTGAAAAATTTGGTACCCATTTTCTTTGGGTCCTTTAGGGTTAGTCTTGTAAGAGACCCAAACATTTTTATTATTAGCAAAATTTAAAGAGTTAATCTTATCAAAATAAAATTTTGCTAAATAGCCTTTGCGGTCACAATGTGTACATTTGTACACTTTAGGATGCATATGAGTGTGGATGTGGTCATGACGTGCAAAGTATGCATATGCATGATGAGAATGATGTGCATGAATATGTGAAGTTTGTTTCTTTGAAAACATGGACTCCAATCTAGAATGGTTAAATGCACATGTGCTCAAAGTTGAGCTCAAACAATTAATTTTATTTTTCAAAAATTCCATCTTATTAGTGGTGGCATGTAAAGCATGATGAGATTGAGAATCATTTTTCTTTTTCTTTGAGAAACATTTTCTTTTTCTTTTTCAATAATTTTTCTTTTTAAGAAGTGCTTTCCTGAAAAGCAACTTCCTTTTATTTTTCCACCAAAACAATTTTATTTTTCAAATTTGTGTTTCCTTCACAAAGATCATTTAATTTAGACATCAAGGAAACATTTTCATTTTTCAAACATTCATTTTCTTTTCAATGCATGTAATTTTATTTTTTAAAGAATCATTTTCTTTTAACATGCAATCAAAATTCTTTTTCAAATTTTTATTCTTTCTTAAGCATGTCATATTTTTCAAGCAATTGTTGACAAAAAGATGCAAGTTCATTAAATGACATGTCTACATCCTCTTCTACCTCGGATTCGGTAGTTACCTCAAGGGGGCTATCCTCTTGGACCATGTAGCACACGTTGGAGGTGTCGCTTCCAACATCCGAATCGCTCCCCGCATAGTATTGTTTGCCAAGGGAGATCAAGGTGTTCCAAACTATAAAAGCCAAATCAAGATTAGCAACCCTAGATAAATAAGCATCATTTAGGGTAGATCTTAAAGCATGTAGGGCTTTTGCATTAGCCTCAGTATTATTGCCATTTAAACAATATGAATCTTTAGAGATGGCAAAATAAACATGAATGCCTAGGGCTTTGAGGTACAAAAACATCTTAACCTTCCAAATTTGGATGTTAAGAATATCAAAAGTAGGTGGAGACATGAAATCCATGGTGTGTGTACAAATATTGTGATTAGCCTAAAAAGAGGATTTTTAACTCTAGGTTGTAAGACCCAAATCAAGAGCACTTGGCTTTGATACCAATTGTAAAATCACCTAGAGGGGGGTGAATAGGTGATGGCTAATCTTATGGTCACTAAATGCGGAATTAAAAACTTATTACACTAAACACCAAGTTTAACACAAGAGTGTAGCCGAATTCCCCGTGAAGGGCTCTGGACTAACTCCTCAAGATTCCTCTAGATAAGAGTTGAGGTGTCGCGTTGGCTCTCTTGGTTGAAAACTAGTGTTACCAAACAATCCCCAAGCATATATCAATTAAGCATACAATGAATATCAAGCATATAAAGATAAACACAATAATAAGTATGCAAGATATAAACAAGAGAGATAGAGAGAAAGAGCAATCGTAAACACGAGGGATTTGTTTCGAGGTTCGAGCACACTTGCTCTACATCCCCGCCTTCAACACTATGAAGGATTTCCACTATAATCGATCCCACCGGATCACTCGGTGCTGCAACACCTACAAGCTCTAGGACTCCCTAGTCCCGTACACACCGCAAGCCCACTAGCTCGCCGAGGCCGCACCTCAAACACCGAGTCCACACACGAACTCGAAACAAACTGCAATGCACTCGTCCGCCTCCAAAGTACAAAGATGAACTTTGGTGATCACAACTCTTGATCACCTAAAATCCTCTCACAATAACACTCCTATTGGTAGATAAAGCAATGGATGGCTTAAGTGTTGTGTGAGAAAATAAGGATTGAGATGGTGGAGGAAAACTCAAGAAAATCTCTTTTAAAACACTCTTGATAAAACTCCCCTTTTGATTTGGAAATGAAGCTCTAAAACTTGTGGATATAACCACTGAAATAAGTGGGAAAAACTGGCCCAAAACTCTTCTTAAAATCTTGTAGAAAATAGCCCCCAAAAGCTCCAATTTATAGAGCTAGAAAAACTACCGTTGGGAGCCAGGTGGCCTGTTGGTCGACCGCCCGGTCGACCGGCCAACGGTCAGATTTTTTACTATTGAGCCATCGGTCGACCGGTCAGTCGACCGTAGCCAGGATACAGAGAGCAGTGCTCTCTGTCCGGTCGACCGCCCGGTCAACCGGGGCCTTTCCAGAGAGCAGAGCTCTCTGGACGGTCGACCGGGTCGGTCGACCGGCCCTCCTGCCAGAACTGGCGTGCACGTCTGTGCAAATCGATCGACCGCCCGATCGACCGACTTTAGAGCGCGGTCGACCGGTCGGTCGACCGGCTGAAGCCAGAACAGAAAATCTGGGACAAAAAGTTTGGTCATTTTGGCTCAAATAAAATCCCATAAATTCACGAAAAATCTACAAAAATAGTTTTTAACACTTTACTTTGATAATCAAACATGCTTGCACAAAATCAAGACATGTTACAAACAATTTGGACTATTTTTGTAACTTGAAAAATTTGGCTCAAAATAAAAACTGTATTTTTCCAAATTGGTTTTTTCAAAACTTGTTTTTCCAAAACTTCACCAAATACAAAAACAAGATATTCTAAACACTATTAAAGCATAGTGTGTATGGATATGATCCACTACACAAACATGATGAAATATCTGTTTTTGACATTAAGATCTAAACATGATTTTGGTTAAAACATATAATTTGAATACCAAAAATCAAACCGGTATTTTTCCAAAATGAAAAGTCTTTTCTAAAATGAAAAATTCTTTTATGAAAACATATCTAGATCATGAGTGTGTGTGTGTGTGTATAGTATACTTGAGCAATCCACCAACTATTCTATCCTTTACATTTTATCTAAAAACAAAATCTTCTAAAAACAAACCTAGACACAAGTCTTCATGAAGTCTTCACTTGAAGTCTTCTCCTCTTCTTGACTTGGTCCAAACCGTGCTAGCTCCAAAACTTGACTTTTGATCATGAATCTGTCACTTAATTAAACACAAGATCATTAGTACTATAACTACATGAGTTGATCATCATCAAAACTAGAGTGATGGGCCTTTGGGCCAACAACCCCCTCATGGGGTTTACATCTTGATTAGATTAAAAGGTTCAGGCCCAACCTGAATTTTATTACCCAATGATCTCCTTGATCTACACAAAGTCTATGAGAATTTGATCCACCATAGGAGTAACGATCTGAACTATCTTGTTGCGCGCCTAGTCCCAATCTCCCTTAGGAATGCAATTGAACATCCGAACTCGATTGTAATCTTTGATTGTTCCACAACCACCTCTTTTGAAGCTGAGAATAACTGCAATCTACCAACTGTAACCTCAAAATTTCGCAACATATATACATTGCCGACACATTCGGCTTGAAACATCACATGGACCTCTTTGAAAACTTCTATAAGATAACCTTTCAAACTAAAACATAACCCTTTTATATGTAGGGCTCCAAGAGAGATGAGATTGTACCTTGATTCAGGAACATAATGAATACCTTGAAGAGTAGTGATGCATCCATCATGAGATCGAAATTGAATTTTTCTTTCGCCAATCACCTTGCTTGTAACAGAATTCCCCATGAAGACTTCTCCCCTTGAACCGAAGTGTGTGAAGAGAACATTTTCCTATTGGAACTGATATGCTGTGAACATATAGAATCTATGACCCACCTATCTTCGTTACCAACTAGTCTGTCTATAATAGATAGAACGTCGCACTGTTCTTCATCTCCTTCAACCAGTTCAGTGATATTAGCATTTGATTGTTTCTTCTTTCGAAGCTAACACTCAGATCTAATGTGCCCCTTCTTGTGACAATAGTTGCACGCCAAATTCTTGTGTTTTGAGTTACCCGTGGAACTTCCATTATTACTCCTCCCTTGAATAATGAACTTATCCGGAATCATCATGATGAGACTCACCCGTCAACTGGGTGTCAATTTTATCCTTGTTGAGCAGATGCTCCATGACTTCATTGATCTTGATTGTTGACTTACCTCCATAGATGATAGCTTCCCTAAAGCTCTTATATGAAGAAGGTAAAGAACACAGTAAAGAAGAGCATGATCCTCGTCTTCTATCTTAACCTCTATCTTATCTAGATCAACGATAATAGAGAAAAATTTTACAATGTGATACTTGATAGGTGTACCTTCATGCATGCGGAGAAGAAAGAGACGCTGCTTAAGAATTAACTGATTCGCCAATGACTTCTTCAGATAGTGGTCCTGAAGTCGCTCCCACAGCGAGAATGCTGTTTTCAATATTTCTTCCACCAAGCAAAGCTCAATAGCTGTCAAGACTTTCTCATCCAACTCCTGCCAAGTTTCTTCTTTTACGTCTTGAGGCCTTTTTCTCCCTCCCGAGTGGTGCTTTCTTCAACTTGCTCTGGGTAAGAATGGTGTTCATCCTAATTGCCACCTGCTGAAATTGATGAAGCCATTGAACTTCTGAATATCGAACTTGATCACAGACATTTTCGAGTTACCTTGCTCTGATACCAATGTTGGTAAACAATCTGTATACTCTAATACCAATTGTTGTAATTTTAAGGTAGGACGCCCCCACGAAGGTCGATTAGGATGGCGCAGCGGATACGAATCACAAAATCTACTAAGGCAACTTGAAGAACAGAAGAAGAAGATACTCCAAAGTAAATAGAAAGCCAACAAGCAATATAACATAATTCCACCGATCAAACAGATCGTGTGTACACGTCCACGGGAGAAGGGGAGAAAATTTATTAAAACTTTAGGGAGTACAATAAGAATCTTACATTTTTACAATCCTTGATGGTCGCCAAGTGTTGACACTTTAAAAAAGACAAGATTCTGACTGGCCTGAACAATGTCTACACTTGTTGACATTTACAAAAGACAAGTAAAAGATAGGCTGATTGGTCTGAACACTGTCTAAACTTGTTGACATTTACAAAAGACAAGCGATAGACAAGCTAATGACCAGTTCTGTACTTGTTGACATTTATAAAAGACAAGCGACAGATAAGCTGACGACCAGTTTTCACTCATCTCCGAGGGACAAGGAAGCAACTTGGACTCTATTAAAGCAGATAGTAAGTCCGGAGTGTCTCTAAACAGACCTCAGCAGGTCTAAGATGCTAGTACTTAGCATCGCATGAGCCCAAAGGGATAGCCTCGCTTGAGAGGCTAAGATCGCCTAACTTTGCCTTGAAGCCATTCAAAGTTCCGCTAGGGAACTAACTTATAGCTTCGTCGGAAGTGCTAAGTTAACCCCGCAGAGAGAGTTAACTTCGCTCGAAGCCACACACAACGTGCAGAAGGATGTTTGATAGCTTCGCCACAGACGATATCTAGCTCCACTGAAGAGCTGTCTTCTGACTTCGCCACATGCGCCTTCCAGCTCCGCTGCGAGCTCAACGCGGGCAGCTCCACCGCTGGTCTGATATGGTCAACCTTTGACCAATCAAATCTCCAGATGAGATCAAATCTAATCAGGATTGAGATCAAATCCAATCAAGATCAAATCTGAGATCAAATTGGCAGTTGATTGCCATAATCTCTTGACTCTTATAAAACGAGTAAGAGGATCAGGGGAAATCCTCCAATTATATTGAAAGGATCAAAACAGATCAAGAGAATCAAACCGACCTGCTACTTCTAACTTCGAGAAGCTGATCCTAACCTCGCAGCAAGGCTACTTTTCAGATTTAAACAGATTTGATTCAATCTGTTTCTATATTTTCAAGGGACAATTATACCCCTGATCTCCCTATAAATAGCCCACCAGGGGCATAAGGAGAGAGGACCGGTTCTAGAGACCTCTACACACGACCAGGACGAACCGCGCATACGAAGAGCTCCTACACACGCAAGGACTTCTTCACGACTTCTCAAAAGGACGTACCGCGCTACAAACAGAGATCTATTCTCTTAAATTCAGAGACTTTTAGAAAATTACTTCTCTAATCAGGGTGTTGATACCCTAATACCTTCTTCTCAAGGAATCTCTGGAACCAGGTGAGATGGAATTCCTAAGCGAAGGCGGTTTTGAGAAGTAACAAGAGGGTTCTACCAACCTTCTGTTCTCTGATTTCCCGAACCAGGCGAGAAGGGAATCTCATCGCTCGCATCGTCAAAGGGACAAAGTGGTCGCGCGCTGACCAGACTCCTATCGGCACACTTCTCCAGAATCTCTGAGGAGATCTACTTGTAATCCTTTGTGTTACTTGTAATTTAGCTCCTCAACTTTTTTTTGTAAGTTTTCCCCTTTGCAAATCAATGGAAAACAAGATGGCGACTCCGCTGGGGATCGAATTCTCCACTGCTGAGAATCAAGTGTCGCAATGTGATGAACAGACCTTCGGGTCTATCTCTGAATTCAGAAAAGTCGGTGCAGCCAGAGTCCCTCTGGCTAAATCTTCAAGGCAAGTCTCTACACATAAGGCTCTCTGCGAGCCTATTGCGGTTCTCTGGCGCAACAAGGAAGAACGCCTGCAGTCCAAGTCCTTCACTTTTGAGAACCTGGTCGTTCACTTCGACCAAGAAAAATTTGAAGAAGTCCTCTCTGCGGGTGGTCTAATGCTTCATGCACGGAAGCATAGAAAGGTCACCATGACCAAGATTTCAGAACAAAAACCAGAAGCAGAATTCTACCAACACCCTTCAGCCTCGGTGTGGCTAGTCAGGTTCCTCGCGAACCTAAGTATCGTTTGCCAAAGCAGATGTGGAAGCCAAAACAGAAGGCTTTGGGCAAAGCCTCAGGCGTGGCTGCGCCACAAGTGCGTCTCTCGCGCGAGAAAAAGGCAAGATGTCTGCCTGCTCTGACAATGCTGCTACCCGTGAAGTCACGACGGCAATCATACCATCGCCCAATTCAAGAGCGGTAACGCCTTGCGCCAGCCTCGCTCTTATGAGCGAAGCTACTGTATCTCAGGGTACGCACGATGTTCATAGTCGCGAAGCTAGAACCAAAGCACCACAGCATGCTTCGTTCCTCAGTTCTTCAAATACTAAGCTCGCTCTTCGCAGCGGAGCTAAGGGATTGTCCTTAAGTGCTGCTAGCGTTGCTTATGCAGCTTCGGCGCCCAAGGGCGTTTCTAAAGCTTCCGGTTGTGAACTTAAGGCCAAAGCACTATCTAAGGCTAATCGCTTTCGCAGAAGCATAGCGGATAAAGCACCACAGCGTGCTCCGCTCTCCAGTTTATCAAGCGCTAAGTTCACGCCTCATGGCAGAGCTAAGGGATTATCCCTAAGGGTTAACAGCGTTGCTTATGCAGCTTCAACGTCCAAGGGCATTCCCAAGGCTCTTAACCGCGAAGCTAGAGCTGAAGCACTATTCTCTGCTAATCCCCTCTGCTGTGATAAAAGGAGCAGGACATCGTCTTATGTGCGATCCAAAAGAGCCTCAGCGCTGGATCGTTTAGGCCCAACTGGGTCTGACTCATGAGAATTCTTGACAAACAAGCAGAAGTCAGAATCTTTTCAAACTTCTTTCCCCTGTTGTCAACAAGTAGGATGTCAGTTGGTGACAGTCCACTCGGTCCATTATCGGCTAGCGCCAATCCCCGCCACTCCTCCAGGCCGACGATCAGTTTTTGATCGGCTGTCGGTACAAGCCCCAGTGAAACATCACAAAAGGAGTATCTCGCGAGATCTACCCTCTGCATCCGTCAACATAACCGGAAGAGGACGAGAGCTGCGTAGGAGAAGACAAGCATTTGACGACACCCCCTACAGCTCCCCAGATCCAGATTACAGCCCAGGCTTATGAAATTCACCTAGAGGGGGGTGAATAGGTGATAATGCTAATCAATGCACAATTAAAAACTTATGACAACAATCGCCCAAAATAAGACTAGAAGCCGTATTCCCCGTGAAGGGCTCTGAACTCCTTCCTCGTGATTCCTCTAGATAAGAGTTTGAGGTGCAAAATACAATCTTTTTGTATGAGACTTTGATTGACAATATGAATGAGAAACAAATGAATATTGCAATAGAAATAGAGAGCAAGTAATTGAAGCAATGAAAGTAAAGCAAGAAGCAAGAGCAAGTAAATCAAAAGCAAACACCGAGAATTTTTCCGAGGTTCGAGCACCCAGCTCTACGTCCCCGCCTTCCCCAGAAGGATTTCTAACCACTATAACTTCACAAAGAGGTTACAAACACACCGGAGTACCTAACTCCACAATCTCAAGTACAAGTATTCTCTTGGTGATCAAAAGACCACAAACTCTCTTTTGCAAAACTCTCTTCCCTTACAAAAATCCTTGTAGAACAATGAGTAGGATTGAAGCTCTAGTTTGTAAGTGAAAAAGAAAAAGAAATCAGAGAGTTTTGAAAAACACTTCAGAAAATGAGAGAGAATTTCAGCACAAAAACCAAGAACAAAATCTCTTTGAATGCCTTAAACTTTTGAAACTTTTGTAAACTTTTGATGTAATTAAACCTCACCCTAAACACCCCTATTTATAGGAGAGGGCTAGGGATTAAGGAGTAAACCCACTTAATGGTAATTATGAAATATTAGGTTCAGAAAATATCATTTAAACTCGTTTAGGAAAGAAAAAGACAAAAATAAAACATGTTTAAAAAGTAGCCGTTATGGCTAAAACGACTCTCTCGGTCGACCGGTCGGTCAACCAGGGTTCAAATAAAATAGTCGTTGCAGGCATCGGTCGACTGCCCGGTCGACCGGGCACAAACAGAGAGCAACTGCAGTTCAGTCAGCCGACCGCTCGGTCGACCGAAGGGCTTCGGTCGACCGGCCGGTCATCCGAGAAACGTGCACACATGCACGCACCCTCTGCCAGAAGTCCGGTCGACCGGATCGGTCGACCGTTCTGACCTGAACTAGTTTCGGTCAACCGGTCGGTCGACCGGCTCAGGCCAAAAACAGAAATTAAAACAGAATTTTGAGGAGATTTTGATATCTAACAAAATAGTTTTGATTTGAACAAAGTATAATATACAAAATTGAGTTTATAATCAAAAAGCTTTGTATTAAAATATTTGTATATATTTATAGGGAATATTCCTAGAAAAGACATGTGCACAAAAACGTGTGTGTTGAAAAATAGAGCTTCAAACCTATTCACTATTCTTTAATAAAACTATAAAATTAAAAACAAATCTAATGAAGTCTCTTGAGCCAAAATGAAGTCTTGAGCCTTACAATGCCTTGCTAGAGCCTTCTCTTCAGTGTTTCTTCCTTGTTGTGCCATAAGCCTTCTTTGCTCCATGAACCTAGAAATTCTTGCAATAGCTAAGCAATGGCCTCTAAATATGGTACTAACATGAAACTTATCTTGAACAAACTTATTAGTACCAAATATCTCTTGTTTGTTTTGTTATCATCAAAACTCTAAACAAATGGAGAGTGTAACCTTTTGGGCCAACAGCTTAGGCGAAGTCTTGGTGCATGAAGAGGGTGTCTTCCGAAACACCAGGTCTAGGGTTGCAATACCCTACACTTATGAACAGCCATCTTCCTCAACGGTAGTGGCCTCGCCGGAGCCAAAGAGAGGATCAGTCCAGTTGTCTGATGAAGAGGATGAAGATAGCAGGTATGCCTCTTCGGCGACAGTCAACTTGGTGCGGACAAACAGAGCATCGGTAAACATGACTGACAATAGTAATGACGACCTTCGTCGACGTTTGGAAGCACAGGAGTAAACTTTCAAAACCCAACAAGAAGCTCTGGACAACATTCAACAGATGCTCGCTCAACTCCTCAATAACCGGAATAACAATGATACCGGGAGCAATCACGATGAGGAGGAACATATTAGCAACGAACAACCAAAGACGGAGAAGTCCAAGGAGGGTTATTCTTTAGACGCTGAAGTCCTTAAGGGCCTCCAAGCTCAAATTGCATCCCTAGCTCAGAGGGATGAATTAAAGAAAGTAGGGGCAGTCCGTCCTTACCCGCTGGAGTGGGATTCAGTGCCATACCTACCGAAGTTCAAACCACCAACGTTACATACGTACGATGGTAAGAGCTCGCCAAACCAGCACATCTACTATTTTCGGTCTTAGATCGGTAATGTTATAGACAATGACGCCATCATGACTAGGCTGTTCATTGGCACCTTAAAGGGGGTGGCATTTGATTGGTTCCGTAGTCTCCCTCTGGGCTCCGTCAATTCCTGGATCGACCTAGAAACCCGATTCCTCTCTTGTTTCTATGAGGACGATACCGAGGTAACCATGGACAAGCTCCTCTCCACCGTACAGAAGAAGGGCGAATCTATCCGTGACTACATTGAGCAGTTCAGAAACTTATCTTTGATGTGCCCAGCAGAATGCCATTACCCATGCTCTTACAGACGTGCAGGCACAACTTCTTGGATCAAGTAGAGACTCGCATGGGGGCCGTCAAAGCCCATACCTGAAAAGAATTGGTCGAACAAGCTGAGATAACCGAAAAGTCGGCTAAAAAGTTCGAACCATCTACCCCTAAAGGCAAATGGGGTATGAATAATAAAGGACGTGGCGACATGGCGCAGTCTTCTCAAGCCAAAGGGAAGGAGATTATGTCTGTAGAATTGTCAGGGGATGTTCACTCGAAGGCCAAGAAGAGTGGCTTCAAAAATCAGGAGTCTAAGTATCCTCAGAAACAGTACTCCTTCAAGGATGATCAGGAGGTCACAATATTCCATTTACTCCACAAAGGGAATAAAATGAAGCTGCCAGATGCTCGACGTCCCAATGAGATAGGACACACGAATGATCCCAAATACTGCCTCTTCCACAGGATGATTTACCATCCTACCGACAACTGCTTTGTCCTCAAGGACAGAATTCAAGCTTTGATCGACGCCAGGATCCTGACACTAAAGTCAGAGCAGAAGAAAGTCACTGCCAATATGGTGACCCTCGAGTTCGGCAAAACCCCAAAGGTCACAGTTCCCGACGGGACTTATCCAGTCCCTGTGCCACGGCTGGAGGTCAAACATCCTGCAGCTAAAACCCAAGATAATAGGGGTCTTGTTCCCTTGACATTAGAGACAGGGGAAATCATGTTGATACACCCAGACTTTCTCCAAGACGAACAATGAGATTCGAAGAAATCCAAGTCGAAGGGCAAATCATGCAATGTCATCTCCATCCTACCAGACGATGCTTTTAAATCAGCTTCTCTCAGCGACTCTGATAGGGGCAGAATCTCGCTATAATCCTATTAAGAAGGAATGCTTAGCTCTTTTCTTTGCCATTCAGAAGATACGACATTATTTGGTCAGCCAAACCATACATGTCATCTCTAGAGTGAATCCTTTGCGTCTTCTCATGACAAAGCCAGGATCATTGAATTCAAGATTAGCTAAATGGGCGCTTCTTTTGTCTCAATACGACATGATCTTTATCCCTCAAAAGGCGGTTAAAGGCCAGGCCCTTGCAGAGTTCTTGGCTGCTCATCCAGTCCCAGAAAACTTAAAACTCCACGAAGATATTCCAGATGAAGTCTTCGAATTAATGTAACCTCAGAGGATGAAGTTTGGCAGATGTTCTTCGATGGAGCATCACGAATAGGCCCTAAGGGCAGGATCATCGCCGGCGTGGGGGTTGTGTTTATCTCCCCACAAAATCACGTCCTTCCTAGAGCATTTTCTCTGACAGAATCATGCTCCAACAATGTAGCGGAATATAATGCTCTACTTATTGGCCTTCAGCTCGCCCACGGAATGGGGGTACGCTACCTTGAAGCTTACGGCGATTCAAAACTGATTATTAATCTGGATAAAGGAGAATATGAGGTTCGCCACGAGGATTTGGTGCCTTATTATCACACGGTCATCGAATTGGCTAATCTGTTTGATAGTTTCTACATTGGGCACGTGTCTCGATCTCAGAATACTAAGGTGAATGCTCTTGCTGCATTAGTAACAACGTTAGCCTTGTCAGCGACACCGAGTATCGCCTCTCAGTGGCGACTGGACACCTTGTCTGCTCTAAACATATGTTAAGAACCAGAGAGGTCTATAATATCTCGACGGATCTTGAGCCGAGAGATTGGCGATTTCCTTTCATCGACTATGCTTTACATGGTCTACTGCCAGACGATCCTAAAGAAGCAACATCTATCAGACGAAGGTCTCTCCGTTTTTACTATGATCCAACTCTGAAGACACTTTACCGCTGTTCATATGATGGTGTCCTCCTCCGTTGCCTTTCTAATTCAAAGGCACAGGAAGTGCTTAAAGAAGCACACGACGGTATATGTGGAGCTCATCAGCCAGGTCCAAAACTTAAAGACAGGTTACATAGGCTTGGATATTATTGGCCAACCATGATAGCCGATGCCATCCAATATGCACGGAGGTGTAAAGCATGCCAAATTCATGTAGACATCATACACCAGCCTCCGGAGTTGCTCCACCCAACTATTGCTTCATGGCCATTCGAAGCATGGGGAATTGATGTCGTAGGGCCAATCAACCCCTCTTCGACAAGAGGCCACCGGTTTATCCTGGTAATAACCGATTACTTTTCAAAGTGGACAGAAGGCATACCACTGGTTGAAGTCAAAACCTCTAACGTGGTTAATTTCATCAAACACCATGTCATCCATCGATTTGGTGTCCCTAGGCGGATCATCCATGATAATGGTCCCCAATTCATAAGCCAGGTATTCTATCGATTCTGCGATAAATACCGAATTCAGAATGTGGCTTCAACTGCCTATAATCCCGCCGCTAATGGCTTGGCAGAAGCATTCAACAAAATAATTATCAAGTTACTCAAGAAGTTCGTCTCTTTGAATAAGCGAGATTGGGACGAAAAGCTTGGTGAATATCTTTGGGCCTACCGAACCACGGTTCGGGCCCCGACAGGCAATACGCCTTTTTCCCTGGTGTACGGGTGCGAAGCAGTCATCCCCTTAGAAATCTAGATGCCGTCATTACGAGTTGCTCTGACCACTAAGATCACATCAGAGGACAATGATCGGTTGCGTCTTCAAGAGCTCGAAGCCTTGGATGAGAAGCGGTTACAAGCTCAGCAGCATATCGAGTTGTATCAAGCTCGAATCTCAAAAGCCTTCAATAAGAAGGTCAAACAAAGAGTCTTCCAGAAAGGAGATTTAGTTTTAGCCGTCAGACGACCGATGATCATGACGCACAAAACCAAAGTCAAATTTCAGCCTAAATGGGAAGGACCGTTTGTAATAGAAACAGTCTATTCAAACGGAGCATATTGCCTTATGACTTTAGATGGCGATTTACTCATGATGCCGATCAATGGCAAGTTCTTAAAGAAGTATTATCCTTGATTAAGGATCCTTCTTATGATCAAGTTAACACTACACCTCTAATCAAGACCTTCAAATCCAAGGTATGCAGAAAGAGCCCTCTCTCTTCCTTCAAACGAGATCATATAACCATAAACCAGTAGGAACCTGGTCATACACTGGTTGTCTCAAAGGAAAATTAAGGTTACACATGCGCTAACCAAATGATCCAACACCTTTAACGGTTAAGGATAGAGGAAAATGTTGGCCTTTAAGCCCAACATAAGTCCTCGACAACTCATCATGCTGAGGGGAATAGCATGGTTAGCCCGACTCAAACGGTAGTTGGTAAAGGCATATCAAACCCGTTGACAGCTGAGGATTTGCTAAAAATCCTAAGGGACCTGTTCCCATTTGATTCCCTCTCCAAAATCGTTTACCAATTCTCATCCATGGAATGGTAAGACCACATACAAAGATCTTTCCATCCATTTCGCTGTTACGTTAACATTAAACTTATGACATTGACAACCTTGAGCTTGGTGGCTTCTCAACCGGTTATGTCATTGCGACCTCTGAACCGGCAGATAGCCAAGTCTCAATTTCGAGCCTGTTGACATTTACAAAAGACAGGTCTCACTTTTAGTCCGACAAGGGCTATTTCGAGCTTGTTGACATTTACAAGAGACAAGTCTCAACCTTGAGCTTGGTGGCTTCTCAACCGGTTATATCACTGCGACCTCTGAACCGGCAGATAGCCAAGTCTCAATTTTGAGCCTGTTGACATTTACAAAAGATAGGTCTCACTTTTAGTCCGACAAGGGCTATTTCGAGCTTGTTGACATTTACAAAAGATAAGTCTCAACCTTGAGCTTGGTGGCTTCTCAACCGGTTATGTCATTGCGACCTCTGAACCGGCAGATAGCCAAGTCTCAATTTTGAGCCTGTTAACATTTACAAAAGACAGGTCTCACTTTTAGTTCGACAAGGGCTATTTCGAGCTTGTTGACATTTACAAAAGACAAGTCTCAACTTTGAACTTGGTGGTTTCTCAATCGGTTACGTCATTGCGACCTTTGAACCGACAGATAGCCAAGTATCATCCTTTAGTCCGTCAGGGACTACCTTCAGCTTGGTGGCTTCTCAACCGGTTATGTCATCGCGACCTCCGAACCGGTAGATAGCCAAGACTCAATTTCGAGCCTGTTGACATTTACAAAAGATAGGTCTCACTTTTAGTCCGACAAGGACTACTTTGAACTTGGTGGTTTCTTAATCAGTTACGTCATTGCGACCTGTGAACCGACAGATAGCCAAGTATCATCCTTTAGTCCATCAAGGACTACCTTTAGCTTGGTGACTTCTCAACCGGTTACGTCATTACGACCTCTGAACCGACAGATAGCCAAGTCTCATTATTTAGTCCGGCAAGGACTATTTCTTCGTCATCATATGACAGAGCTTCGAACTTGGTGGCTTCTTAACCGGTTACGTCATTACGACCTCTGAACCGGCAGATAGTCAAGTTTCATCATTCAGTACAGTAAGGACTATTTCCTCAAAAGGCTGCAATACAATTTGGAAGCAACAATTCAGAAATAAAACAAGTTGGAAACACGACAGGAGGGTCAAAACAAAATTACTTTTATTAATTCTGAAAAGAAGTGATACATGGAGGCGCATATATTACAAGCTATAGGGGTGCGTCATAAGATTTGATCCGTCCCTCAGAAAGGCCAGCCTTGCCTTCCTATCATCAGCAACCCTGACAAGCGCCTGCGACCTTAGCTCAGCCTCATTAAAACTCGCCGTCTGGGCCAAGCGAGCTTCGACTTCAGCCAAGGTTGTCCTCTGAGCTAACTCTTGCCGCAAGACTTCATCACTCTGAGCCTTAAGCTATTCAAGTCGCGCAGTCTCTTCAAGATGCACAGGTTCAGCCTTGGATAAAAGAAGATTAGCCTTCCTGATATCTCTTTAGCCTTTTCAATTTTATCTTCGGCATCAAGAAGAGCGCTGCTAGAAGCATCTATGGCGTCCCCAAGCTCTATCTTCCTTGTCTCCAAGGATTTCAAGTCCGAAGAAATGGCCGGCTTCCTGAGCGGCAAGATGGGCTTCATGCATTTGAGCGACAAGGTGCGCAAGCTGCTCATTAACCGAAGACTCCAGGTCTGAATGGCTGAGACGGTGCCATTCCTCTACATCCTTCTCAAGTTAGTCTACCAGAAGTTCTAATGCAGCAGCCTGGTTATCCCCTCCAAAGTCGCGAATACTCTCAATATTTCAGGAGAAGACCACCTTTAGAGCAGAGAATGAAGTAGTCGAGCCTTTTAAAATCAAAGCGATGGATCGCTTTAAGTTCTTATAAAAGCTATCGACTAATTCGGCCAGAAATTCATTCTCGGCCTCAATCACTCCTGGCAGACGGGCAGCCTCTGAAGATTCCATCGGCTTTATTGACATTACCGTGGAAGGAATAGTAGAAGCACTGGCTGCAGCAACATGAGAGATCATCGATGATCTCGGAGGAGTCTTCATCGAAACCAATACACTAGCCACAATCAAGGTCGGACTAGTGACTACTTCCGGGAGAATGGGCTCAACCACCAGTATTGGGGAAGTAGGACTTGTAATCACCCTCAGCTCCGCACTTGGCAAGATAGATGGTGCTGGTGAGGCTAAAGGCACCTTACTCATTGATATAGTTGGAAGTGAGGTTGCCTCCGTGACTACCGTCCCCTCAATCTCTGTTCCTCTGGCTAGTTCAGGCTGATAAGAGGGCAGGTCGTCGTACAAGGCATCCAACTCAGTAGCATCCGCTGCAGTCGAAGCACTTGCTTCACCCCTGGATCCCTCAGAAAGACGGGTGGGCTCTCTTGAAGTCGACGAACCCAAAGGCGAAACACCTGCAACAACGCTTTATTTAGGCAGGGCACAACAAATAGCAAGTGTTAAAAGGTCAAAATATTACCAAAAAACAGTGTCGCCTCAATCGTCTTGGCGGCTGTATCAGTCTCTACGGGCTCCATTGGAAAATCCTTGGCGGAGTCAACACGAATGGCCGGCCTGCCTTCACTTGCCGAACCCTCTGTGGTCCACCCAAAGGAACTAGAAGCCTCAGGACTTCCTTTCGAAGTTAGAAGCCTCAGGACTTCCTTTCGAAGTCCCGACGCCCGAGGGACCGACATCAGCCGCATCACCTCCGGACCCTTCTGAGACGGCAAAGTAGCCAGCCTCATCGCCCTCCTTATAAGTAAACAAGGGATCATAATGTTCCCCTTGTTCTCTGACAGTTTCAGCTCTCGGGCTTCTTATCGCTTCAGCACCTGAATTACAAAGCAAATAATGAGCTATCCGGAATACATGAAAAGTATATTTTAAAGACGAAGCTAATCTTACCCAGGTCCGAAGTGGCTTCGCCAGTCGTTGGTTCAGCAACTGACGGTTCAGCTACTAATGGGGCAGGAGGAGGAAGTGCTGTAGAGGGTTCACCCTCTACAACAACCGTAGGAGCGTGGCGCCAGAGCTTCTTCACTAACTGCTTCCTACGAGATCCACCTTTCCGTTTTCGTTTGAAGTGGACGTCGGGATCCTCCTCCTCCACTTCTTCTACATCGGCGTGTTCTATGGGGACTGTCCCCACTATGCCGGAATCAGCTCTTGGAGCCTCAACACTTGTCTCTGCTTCAAAGCGAGGACTTTCTGCATCCGAGGCTTCATTGTCATCAACGGCAACGAATTCCTCTATGCCGGGACGCGAACCCTTTTACCCTCGTTTTTCTCAGAGACCTTCCGCTTTAGCCGCTGAGAAATTAACTTCACACCAGAATTATTAGCAGAGAATCCAAGGGGTGTGGAGTTTGAAGTTGCATACCACTGGCAAAATCCCAGGGTCATCAGAAGGTTCGGAGTCCTTAGTGGCATGCACAGCCGCGCCTCGGTACAGCCTGCAATGAAGAACCGCCAGGCACGGGCTCCATCAATGAGGCTCCCCATGAAAGCCAGATTATTGTTCGGGTTGCCCACGTACAGTTGGTCATAACCAAACTGACGGGCAAACTGACTTGGAACGTAAGGCTCCAAGTAGCAGGTGTCCCCGCTTCTATACAATAAATGTGAGGGCCGAATGCTGACCAGCCACTCAAAAATTCCCTGGCTCAATGACGTTTGCCCTTCCCCCATGTCCTTGAACTCTTCACCATAGCCCGTATCCCGAATATAGGGGAAGCAGCGGAAAAGGCTATAGACGTCATAGCGGTTTAGTAACTTACGGGCCGCAGCCACATAAGTCTTCAGCCATGAACATCCTTCGAATCGGCGGAGAAGCGCCGTTCGAACACCTTCTGGGGGGTCCTCTCCGGCTTCAATCAAGGAGGGACAGTGTTGGGCGAACCACGCCATCAAATAAGTATACGGCAGACTTATTCTGGGGTTTGGTCCGTCGCGGGGCAAAACAGTCCTCTTTTCCCGTTTTGTTGTTGGCGGCCTACAGAAAGTCTCCGTCAATGCGCGAAGGCCTCTCTGAATACAGTACACCATGGCCGGAAGAAGTCCCAGAGAACGACCATAGACTAAACGAACGGCGGGCAACAAGACAGTTGGATGAATGACGTCGCCCGAAGAAGATGGCACCACACACCTCTTCAACCAGACCGTCAAGAAACCAGCAGCAGTGCCTTCCGGGACGTCGGCCGACGAGCCTGGTGATGGAAACTCCGAAGGATATCACCTTTCTCATAGGGGCCGTCATCTTCTTCCACAATTAGATCCCCTTGAGAATGCTTTTGCATCCGGCTAAAGATATCTTCATCAGCGACTCCACAATGACCCGCTTTAGGAGTGTTTTCCATATCGGGGAACAAATAATCTCCCCAGCTCTTCATGCTGCATGAAGTTCCCTTATTGCTTCCATGCATACTGGAGCAAATATACAAATGGCACATTAACTCCCGGTAGGTCTCAAACAAGGCGGGCTCCTGCTTCTCCAGAAGTGCCAATTTCACCTCGCACGGGAAGTATTCTTCATATGGGAGAGATCCCAAGGGCAGAGCAGAGACTTCCCACATCTCGTGCAGAGCCATACCCAGTTCGCCAACAAGGGTGAAGAAAGTTCCTGTGACTGGACAATATAACTCGAAGATGGCGTAGAAGCTCGGTACGCTCATCTGAATGCCATAACAGGTTACCCTGATGGCCTCATAAAGATTCAGTCACTCCAGATCCTCCTCGAAATGAGCAAGGACATATAGAGTTAAATCCCTCCACCATGCCTTCGGAGGGTGAATCCAGCCTGGAGTCCTGAAATCAATGGCTGGGTAGTTCCCATGAACTTTAAAGAATTGATTGCCAAAGGTCTGTGCCACCGCAGGATTTTCTCCCACTGGGATGTCTGGCAGTACATTCCCTGGGTGGAGGCCCATTATGCAATGAGGAGGCACTACTCTTGTGTAACCAGGAGAGTGAAGTATCAATTTCCCTACGTGGACAGATTCGGTACTCCGACTCACTTGCCACGGCATCTTCCGAGCCCTCATCATGCATTGGAAGAAGGATAAGGGAAAGTGCCGCTTGCTGGACGGAAGATAAAACTTCTCGCCATCCAATTGGAAAATCTACTGCCCCTCTCCGCCCAACAGCTGGCGATCATGGTCTGGCGCCGCATCCCCAAACATGGAGTCGGGCTTCCGATGGATTCGTCGGTCGGAATCTTCAAGGGGAGCAGTAGTCAAGATGCTCCTCATGGTGCGTTGATCCCCACCATAAATAAGCGTGTCCCGAGCAGGAGAGCTCCGCTCGCAGAACACAGAAGCCTGCCCTTGGAATTACAGGCTAATATTGTCATCTGCCCCTGGCTGTGCCGAATAGACTGTTCAAAGGACCAGGAGTGTAGTGCACTGCAAGAACAAAGAAAAACTATGATTAGTTCATCAGCCAAACAAAGGCTAAGGCAAGCATGCAACTTTTGCTAAGGCATAGCCTCGCTCTCCGAGTGAAGCTGGCCTAATGATAGTTTCGCCCCGAAGTTTAGCTTCGCAGCTGCAGTGTAACTCCGCACTCCACATGGAGGCAGGATACAGGAAAATATCCAAGTGTTAGCTTCGCTCTGGAAGCTTAACCTTGAACAACAGAATGCAACAAATCTCCAAGGGCTAACTTTGTCAGAAGGATATTATGGTCTAAAGACTATTTTAAGGGCATTAAGGTCCTTTTCAGTCACGTTTGAAAGGACAGCTTCGCATCTTATTATTCAACAGGATGTAAACCGCCTAAGGGATAGCTTCGCCTGGAAGCTTGAAGAATTTCTCTTCAATTCTTGGATTCCCGATCAAGGGACCTAGAGAAATTTAGGGAATCGAATTCCCTAAAATTAACAGATCATGATTGATCATTCTTGATTCATCTAAGGATAGCCAGAAATCAGCTTTAAATGAGAGATGGCAGTCTCTAATCAAAAGGGAAAGATCCCTATCGGCGATTGGTCGTTCGATGACCGGAGGAGGGGAAGGACCCTCCATTGCAGAGGTTGCGATCTCTTTTTCCGTTCGTCTCTTGGGAGCCATTGAAGAACAGTAGAAGTTCTTGAATTCTTGAACAGAGAAGAAGAAGAAGAAAAGACTCAAGTGCTCTGTAAATTTCAAAGAGAAGTGATGCCTTCTCTCTCAGCCCGATGAGGCTTTTATAGGCTCATGATCGCCTGAAACGACGCCTCGAAAATAATACAGGCTGTCGTTCCAAAGTAATTTGAAACGGCGCCTAAAGTGCCTTCCCGAGAAGCGCTGATTCAGCCCCACTAAGGGCTAAATCTGCCACGAGTTAAGTGCGGATTTCGCGTGACGTATCATTAACTTCGCAAAAAAGCTTGCCTTAGCTTCGCTAAAAGCACAGCCCGAACTTCGTGGGAAACTCATGCTAGCTTCGCTGGAGGCGCGTTCCTAATTCAGAAAGGATTCTATTTTTAACTGCGCGTGAAGTCTAGCTCCGCCGGACCAATTCAAGTGTTCTTAAATCAAAAGAGAAGGCATAGCAAATCAGATGAGTAGAAAATAAACCTTTATTGATTTAAAAGAGAAGGTACATTGATACTACTACATCAAGGTTGTGTTTCGTATAACAGAGTCATTTGCGGAATTTAAAAACTTAATGCAATACACTCAAGTGCAATCAATAAGTGATGCACACACAATCAAGCCAAGCAATTATGAATGCACAATATGAATAGTTGCAAGGCACAAAGTAAAGAGAGAGATAGAGAGAGAGAGTCAATGGATCAAGCACAAACAACAAGATATGTTTCAAGGTTCGAGCACCCAGCTTTACATCCCCGCCTTCGACACACGAAGGATTTCTAATCCACTAGTTAGTCCACAAAGAACTCTCACAAGGAGTACCCAACTCCTCTCTTTACAACCACAACCTTCTCCTTGAGGCAAGCTCCAATCCAACAAAACAATCACCTCACAACTTGAGGGATTAGCAGAAAGCAAACAAGGATCACCTCACCACTTGAGGGATACAACCCTATAGCACTACCTCCTCAACACAATGAGGGAAAGGCACAAAGCCAAGCTAAGTTAGGGTTATAACTGGTGGTCTAACAAATAACCACAAATAATTCTTTCTCCCACACAAAGATCCTATAGAAGAGATAGTAGATTTTAGCTCAAGTGTGGAGAAAACCAATGGAATGGAAGTCAAAATCACAAAGAAAAATCGTTGGGAAAAACTGAAACCAAGACTCTTTTCCCAAAAACCCTTTTCTTTGATTTTCCAAACCCTAGCAAAAACTCCAAATAGATTGTTCAATATGAGTTCAAAAACTTCTTTTGATTGCTGTGAAAACACCAGAGAGTAAGGAAAAATTCGCACAAAAATTCTTAGAGAAAACAGGCTATGAATGGGGTATTTATAGACCCAGAAAAATATAGCCGTTGGCAGCAGAAAATGCCAAAATGAACTGCCGGTCGACCGCTCCGGTCGACCGTCCAACGGTCAAATTCTGCCCGTTGCCAGCTACCGGTCGACCGCCCCGGTCGACCCAAACAAACAGAGAGCTCTGCTCTCAGACCCGGTCGACCCTGACGGTCGACCGTCCCCGTGTCTGCCAAACGTGCACAGATCTGTGCACGTCGGTCGACCGACCCGGTCGATCGACTTCATGCCAAGTCGACTTGGTCAGAAGACTAGTCGACTGGTTGAAGCCTGGAACAGAAAACTGGATCAGAAAAACAGTTTAAAAATATTTTGAAAAATCTTTTAACACTCCTAAAAATCACCAAAAATAGTTTTATCATTTTGCATTGATATATAAACATGTGGTAAAAAGTTTAGCTCAAATATCAATCAATATGAACTATTTTTGTGTCTTATCATTTTTATCAAAAACCAAAAACTGTATTTTCTAAAACTTGGATTTTGAAAGAAAATACGTTTTGTCCAAAACTCTTCCAAATACAAAAACATGATATTTAAACACTTTGAAGCATGATGCATATGGATAGAAATCCAATATACATGAAACATATATATATCATAGTTTTTGACTTTAATTCCAAAAATAAGTTTTGTTAAAACACAAAAATAAAACACATGAAATAGGTATATCAAAGTAAGTTTGTCTAAGTAGTTGAAGCATGCATGTATATAGAACAAATCTAATATACATTAAACCATGTAAACTTGTTTTGATATAATATCTATTCATGCAAACCAAGATCGGTTAAACCAAAAACCGAAAACCAAAACATGAAACGTGTGTGTTGTGAACTTGAGCATATCATACTATTCTAATCTTTACAATTTGGATCTAAACACAAAACTAAACAATGGTACCAATGTCTTCTTGTAGAGCGCAATCTCCAAGCCGACTCGATCCAAAACTCCATGATCCACCGAGCAAGTGCTATATGTGATCTTTGACGCTCGGGCTCTTGAATCAACATGTGAAAGCTTCCAAATCATCTTGTTGAAGCTAATCACCAACTAATAACTTGATTAATGATCTGAAACTAAATAACACAAGATTATTAGTACACATAACTACATGAGTTAATCATCATCAAAACTAGAGTGGAAGGCCTTTGGGCCAACACAGGTGACGTCTGCTTTATCGAAGTGGATCATCTCGGATAAGCACTACCGGCCCCGCCTCGAAGTGGATTATCTCGGATAAGCGACTGCCAACCTCTTCTGGGAACACCCATCAGTTGTCCCAGTTTATTCCTCCTGCTTAGGATTAAAGTTTCAATCAGAAGATCAAGAGACAAGTCTCTGGTCTCTTTCATCAAATCGAAAGACTGGCGGGTACAGTTCACTCAACGCAAACTGGAAACAAGTTAGCAGTAAATCAAACGAAAATGCAAGCATGATACACTAAGTCAAATTCTTCGGGCGAAGCAAGTTATATCCGATCCACTTGCGCTTTAAGGATGGATTTCAGTTAAGCGAAGGATAGCCTCGCTTGCACAGTGATGATGGGTTAGCTCAGTATAAGTCAAGTCTTAGCTCCGCCTAAGATAGTTATACTGAACGAGCGTCAAAAAAGAGCTAAGTCCTAGCCTCACCGATATGGCTAAGCCAGATCGATCCTGAGGGACGCAGTCTTGACCCCACCTATATGGCAAGACTGGCTCAAATTTGAAGAGACTTAGGTCCCAAGTTTTGCCTATGTGGCGAACTTAACAAATATGCAATTATCTTTCTTGTTCAAAAGATAACTTCACTGGGAAGCTGAGAAACAGGGCTGAACCCCTTATCTGAAGATCAGTCAGATACAAAATGAAGAACAAGGGAAATTAATCCCTGAGGCAGCTGTTAAAGGTAAATTAAAGGAGATAAACTCCCTAAAGTCCATTGGTAAAGTCTCTGGATGATCGAGACTTACCGGTCCTTGGCCGGGTAATGACCAGAGTGGGCATCCCCACTAATTCAGAGATGTGAGTATCTCTCTCAACCAAGAGAAGAGAAGAGCAGACCGCTTCTCTTCAGAGGATCTTAGGTGTCCTATTTATAGGCCTCATGGCCTGAGCGCTGCCGCCTCAAGCATGGAAGCGCGAGCGCATTTAAGGCATTTATTGAGCCTTGAAAAAAGGGAACAGTTTCCCTTGAAACCGTGCAAGGGAGGAATAATCTCCCTCATTAAGGCATTTATTGAGCCTTGAAAAAGGAACGATTTCCCTCGGAAACGCACAAGGGAGGAATGATCTCCCTCGATTAATGCAAGAGAGGTTATTCTAACCTCGAAAAAGGAGTAATCCTTCTCGTAATTAGCCAAAAGGCTGTTGGCCTCGGGAAAGAAACAACATTCTGATGCGAACTTATTTCGGGAGGCTCAGACGCAGAGCTACCCAGACGCGAAGCTACCCAGAATCGCGAATCTACACAATTCTTCGGCGAATCTATCCCAAAGCAGGATTGAAAGTGAAGCTGAACTCAACCACCATGGCGACGTTCATACCTCACATACCACCGATCAAAGCAATTCAAAGTATTTCGAAGTCTGAGCCATTGCAGACTTTTGAAAACTTTGAAGGGGGTCTTGTTGACACTTTAAAAAAGATAAGATTCTGACTGGCCTAAACAATGTCTACACTTGTTGATATTTACAAAAGACAAGTGAAAGATAGGCTGATTGGTTTGAATAATGTCTAAACTTGTTGACACTTATAAAAGACAAGCGATAGACAAGCTGATGACCAATTCTGTACTTGTTGACATTTACAAAAGACAAGCGACAGATAAGTTGACGACCCGTTTTCACCCATCTCCGAGGGACAAGGAAGTAACTTGGACTCTACTAAAGCAGACAGTAAGCCCAGATTGTCTCTAAACAGACCTCAACAGGTCTAAGATGCTAGTACTTAGCATCGCTGAGCCCAAAGGGATAGCCTCGCTTAAGAGGCTAAGATCGCCTAACTTCGCCTTGAAGCCATTCAAAGTTCCGCCAGGGAACTAACTTATAGCTTCGCCGGAAGTGCTCAATTAACTCCGCAGAGAGAGTTAACTTCGCTCGAAGCCACACGCAATCGCGCAGAAGGATGTTCGATAGCTTCGCCACAGACGATATCTAGCTCCACTAAAGAGCTGTCTTCTGACTTCGCCACATGCGCCTTCCAGCTCCGCTGCGAGCTCAACGCGGGCAGCTCTGCTACTAGTCTGATATGGTCAACCTTTGACTAATCAAATCTCCAGATGAGATCAAATCTAATCAGGATTGAGATCAAATCCAATCAAGATCAAATCTGAGATCAAATTTGGCAGTTGATTGCCATAATCTCTTGACTCTTCTAAAACGAGTAAGAGGATCAAGAAAAATCCTCCAATTATATGGAAAGGATCAAAACAGATCAAGAGGATCAACCGACCTGCTACTTCTAGCTTCGCAGAAGCTGATCCTAGCCTCGCAGCAAGGCTACTTTCCAGATTTAAACAGATTTGATTCAATTGTTTCTATATTTTCAAGGGACAATTATACCCCTGCTCTCCCTATAAATAGCCCACCAGGGGCACAAGGAGAGAGGACCGGTTCCAGAGACCTCTACACACGACCTGGACGAACCGCGCGTACGAGGAGCTCCTACACACGCAAGGACTTCTTCACGACTTCTCGAAAGGACGCACCGCGCTACAAACAGAGATCTATTCTCTTAAATTCAGAGACTTTTAGAGAATCACTTCTCTAATCAGGGTGCTGATACCCTAATACCTTCTTCTCAAGGAATCTCCGGAACCAAGCGAGTAGGAATTCCTAAGCGAAGGCTGTTTTGAGAAGTAACAAGAGGGTTCTACCAACCTTCTGTTCTCTGATTCCCCGAACCAGGCGAGAAGGGAATCTCATCGCTCGCATCGTCAAAGGGACAAAGTGGTCGCGCGCTGACCAGACTCCTATCGGCACACTTCTCCAGAATCTCTGAGGAGATCTACTTGTAATCCGTTGTGTTACTTATAATTTAGCTCCTCAACTCTTTTTTTTGTAAGTTTTTCCCTTTGTAAATTAATGAAAAACACCAAGAACAGTGAACTTTTGTGGTTAAGCTTTTCTCACGAATCTTCACCTAGATGAATTACACCCTTAGGAATTACAAATTCAATAGATTCTCTTGGAATAAATTGAGGCCACCTCTGAGGGATAGACTATTGAACTCTCCTAGTCCTAAACAAACTCTTTCAATCAGAATAAAGGAAACTTGAATTCAACTCGAACTCAAAACACCTTCAATCAAAATAAAGGAAACTTGAATCCAACTCAGACTCAAATAAATCCAGAAAAAGAAACTGCCAAATCTGACATTAATCAAGCTTCACGACATATTCACATTATAATCCTAACAATCTACAGTGTGATGTAATGAATGAGATTTCTGTGAAGTTGATTTGGGAGACTCTTGCGAGCAAGTACTTAACGAAGAGCGTCGAGAACTGCTTGCATTTGAAGAAGAGAGTTTACCATTTCCAATTGAAGAGAGAAATCTCCATTAGTGATAACATCAACATCTACATGAAGCTTCTCGCGGATTTGAAAATTTTGAATTTAGTAATCGAGGATGAAGACAAAGCATTGATATTGTTGAGTTCTCTCCCCGATGAGAGATATGAGACCTTTGTGCTTACCTTGATCAATAGAAGAACATCTCTTAGTTACAGTGAAGTGACATTTAATTGAGGAGGAAAGACAAGGAGTGCTCTTCCATTGACATATCAGAAGAGGCACTGGCCACGAGAGGAAGTAGTCCAAACTAAAAAAGAGAGAATCAGCAGAGATCCAATTGGAAACCCATGATTGGTAATTGCAATTTGAAAAAGAAGAAATGTGCCTTCTGTAAAGAGAAAGGACATTGGAAAAGTGATTTTTTAAGGCTCAATAAGTTGAATAAGGAGTCATGATCAGAGGTCAATGTCGTGAAGTTGGATGGTAAAGATTCTGACTTTTTACTTCTCACTTTTTATTACACCATCAGGTTGTCATTCAGATGCATCTGAGTGGGTATTAGATACAGACTCTACTACCACATTTGTCACAGAAGAGAGTTGTTTCTAGCTTTGAGGAGCTGGATGGCGGTTTGATGTCCATAGGAGATGATCGCACATGTCTGTTGGTTGGCAAGGGTACAGTTTATATTAAGATGTATGATCGGACAATGAAAGAGTTGAAGGAGGTGAGATATATTCCTCATATGACAAAGAATTTGATCTCAGTAGAAGCTTTGGAAGCGAAGGGCCTCAGAGGTCTTGGAGAAGACATTCTCTAGATGTCTAGTGGCTCGTTGGTTGTTCTGAAGGGCATTAGACACAACATGTACTACTTGATGGGTAGTGCAATTATTGAATTGGCGTCTTTAGAACAGTTGGATGGTGATCTACCAGATTATGGTATGAAGGGCTCGGACAAGTTGCTTTGAAGTCAGATCAAGCATTGGTAGGTGCATCGATTTGCGATTTGGAATCACGTGATAGTTGTGTTCTGGACAAGAAGAAGGTGAAATTCAGCACCATTACTTACAATTTACATGATTTTCTTGTTGTGTTCATGTGGATGTTTGGGTTCTACCAAGACTGCATCACTTGGGGCCATCAGTAGTTTGTCTCTATTCTAGATGATTATTCTAGACGTTGTTAGGTATTGATTGGTAGTGAAAAGTGCATTTTTATCATTATATTTACCATCACATTTTCATATTTATTCATATAATTCTGCACATTTATTAATATTTTGTGATTTATTGTGTGCAGGCCTTGAGTTCTTATTTTAATAATAAATAAAGCCTAAAAGAAGCCCAAAAGCCCATATTCAAGCCCAAGTGCAAAAGTGCAAATATCAATTGTCAAAAGTGCAAATACACAAGGGCTAAAGTTGCAAATATTAAAAGAAGAGGGAAGGATAGATTTCTATTCAACCCTAAACATTTGCAGATGAAGATAAAAGCCAAAGAAGGAGAATTTAAGATCACAAATTCGTGGATAAAAGATTTGGGATTTAGGTAACTTGATTCCCAAGTTATATCCAAATCCAAAGATTAAGAGCCAGGATGCAGCTTCCAGAAGGAAACGCCCAGATGGACAGACCAGGAGAGGCCACGCGCCAAAGCGCGTGGCCAACCGACACTGTATTGCCGCGGAAACGCGGCCAAAGCCGCGTTTCCGCGGCAAATTGGATGACTCCAGGGAACAGCTTTCGTGGTCGACTTCTATCCGACTCTACCTCCTTCTGCGCCTATAAATACCCCTGCAGTGCAACCGAGAAAAGCGTCCAGAGCCAGAGGGCCAAATCTAGGGTTTTAGGCTTTCTTCTTCTAGTTTAGATTTTCTTTTCTCTTTTGTAATTTCTATTTTTCCTTTTTGTAAACTGAGAGGAGATGATGTTCTCATGGAGGAAGGAGACCTACTTGTACTGAGGGTGACAATCGGTGTAAGTTTTGCTTTTCCGCCATTGTTAAATAAATCGAATCGAGGTTCGTTCTTTTTTATTATGTTATGTTCTTTTATTCTTGTTGATTCTTGTGTATCTCAGTTTTTGTTTTCTTCTATTGCTGTTTCTCTAATGTCTTGCTCACCATGAGAACCAATTGCTTCGAGACTGCCTAGCCGAAGAAGAGCCCTTGATGGCCTATGGCGATGAACAAGTCTTCATAGTTTGTCTTTTATTTTCATAGTGTAAATCAAGAAGGCGGACGATCCTATACGCCATACTTGTACGCCTTCCAAGAAAAGGTAAATCGTCGCAACGGTTCAAAGGTAAGCAGACTGAAGAGGTATGTATGTGTAGTTTGCTTTCTTTTATTTCTTTAGTTTAGATCTCACACTACCACATTCTCAATTTCTTTTCTTCCATTATAAATATCATTTCTTCTTCTCTATCTTCTTTCTTCCTAACTTAACATTAAAATAATAAAAATTTTTAGAGATAACTTACAAGCACTTCCATCGCTAGTCCCTCCCTGAGGATCACGACCCGCATAGCCACTGCTAGCGCGGATTCGAATTGAGAACCTTTCACAACTTGTTCTAAATCTAATATTATTTATTTTGTGTGCAGGTAAAATCTCAATCAAAACATTGGCGCCGTTGCCGGGGAGGGACGGTAAGTTTTTCTCTAAAAATAAAATTTTTTTTAACTAATTCTTTTATTCTTTCTGTTTGCAGGTTTGGAGAATAGGGAAACTGACAGCAGAAGTGGACATATAGCAACTCTGTGCCTCTGCCCTCGAAGGCAGAGCAAAAGAGCCTACTTCAGAGCCGCGGAAACGCGGCAATTGCCGCGAAACCGCGGCCTGAGTAGTTCCCTACTGATCCATCTTTTTGCAGGTTGCTGCAAATTGCAAGATTTGTTTTCTGCTCTGTTAAAATTTGTTCTGTGATAAACCTGTATACTGCTAATTAATTCAACAGTAAAATATTTGTTGTAAAAGATAAAAATTAATTAGACGTTTGCATCCTAGGCACGTGTCTTTTCAATTCCTTTATTTTACTGTTGAAGAGTGCTGGAGCAAGGTACGTTCGCATTTCATGTAGAATAGGACTCATCTCTTGGTTGATTTTCATACTTTGAGTGAATCTTATTTACATATTTTGTACACTTGCACAAATTTATTCTAAGGGCATAACCCATTAACAAGATAAGGTGGGGATTTCATCACCCTTCCTTGGCCCAAAAATCAGATTCCAAGCACTCACTAATCCAAGCCTAATTAAAATTAAGTAGACGTTGGCCCTAGGGACATCTCGGACTCAATTAGGAGATTATCCTAAGGGGGAACAGTGCTGGAAGTTGACTTCTGCCAAATCAGTATCTAGGAAGGGGATTGAGGGCCGAAAGCCCGAAGATTGGTGGTTATTTAATTAAGGAACGTCTTTGACGGAAAACCTCCCACCAATCTTGCCCTGACCTGGCTGATTAACTTGTGGTCAAAGTCTGCACCCTACCTCCCGTGGACAGTCTAACCAGTTAGGAGTCGTCTAGGTCATAAGTCTACCCTAACTTAAGATAGAATTTTTTTTTTTTTGTTTGCTTATTTGTGTTTTCTTTTTCTTTGTTTGTGTTTGTGTGATATGGCCTATAACAACAATTTTTCAACTTTAATGAGAATCTATATTACACACCAACCTCTTATTCGGATATTACCAACCCGGCATATCATAACTTTGACCAACCTAGTGTGCCAGATTGGTCTTATCCGAATCATTACATGCCCCAGTCCCAATACTATGAACAAGATTGGAATAATCATCACTACTCTTCACAGAGTCAATGGGGATTCAATACCCCTGAGCCATATGGTCAACCACCTGTTCAACCATTATCTTCATATACGTCTCTTCCCACATCACCAAGGTTTCAGTCCACCATTGATCTATTCGATGGGTTAGAAGAAAAAGTGGATCGGTTGCAAGAAATAATGAATGATCAAATTTCTAGACTTTCCAACATTCTTGAGCAAGTTGATAGAAACCAAGAATCATTCTGTCTAGAAGACCTTGATCAAAATTCAATTTCATCACATCAATATGAACTTGCTTAACCCCAATCCTTGAACAAATTGGCTAGTTTTAATTTCAATGAGATTGAATTAGATTGTGAATGTGAACCAGATTCTCAATTTTGCGATTCAGTTTCCATTTTCGAATCTACGTTGACTCTGGTATCCTTACCCAATTTGGACCAATTTTTTGAGCCAACATTTATTCCTGTGCCCATAGATCATGAAATTGAATCACCATTTTTTATGATCATCATATTGAACTTGACCAATTTCATACTTTTGAAAGTCCCATTGACAAATTGGCAAGTTCTCATTTTTATAAGATTGAACCTAATGAAATATGTGACCTAGATTCTCAAATCTATGATCAAGTTCAAATTCCCGAATCATTATTGACTCCTGTTTTGTTACCCGACTTAGGTAATATTTTAGAGTCAGTTTTGATTCCCACACCTATCATTCCTGAACTTGAATCACCAATATTGAGTCACATTCCATTGTGGGAAGATGATTGTGGACTTGAGTTTCAACTTCTTGACTTGGACACACTCCTTGAACCAAGCTCGACTCCTAAACCCTTACTTGATTTAAGTTTCTTTCCTGAGTCGGTATTCGTTCCTGAACCTATCATTCTTGAGTCCAAGTCAACCATTCTACCAAGTCACATTCTTTTGTTGGACATAGGTATAGACCATGCCTCTGTGATGATTTTTCAGGACTGGTCATGTAAAGGGAGTAAGTTTCACGAGAGGATCTTCCATGATCCTATTCATTCTGGGGACTGTAAATATGTAAATAAAAAAGAGGTCAATAAAGGTAGGTCCCGTGAACTTCCACATTATCTTGATTGGGCCGCCTTTCGTGGACCAATTAGACCACCACCGGAACTACCACCTTGAGGTAACTTCTGCCTTCCCTTCTTCTTTTTCATGCATATATGCATTCATTCATACATTGAGGACAATGCATGAGATAAGTGTGGGGGTGGGCTTTACTAACATACTAACATAAGTAGAAACTAACAAAAAAAATTTTGCTAATAAAAAAATTCTAAAAAAAAATAATTATAAAAAGGACAATATTTTGACTTATCTTTTGAAAGAAATCTAAGTTAGTTTTAAGGATTAGGAAAATCATGATTAGGATTTCTAAAAACTTGGTCAAAATAAATAAATTGTTGAATTTTTAAGTATAGGAGGAGAAATTGAATAAGTAGTTAGTCTTAATTTTTACCTTAATGAAATGTGCATACCTAATGCATATCTAGGATTTTAAGATGAAGACCTTTGTGCCTCATATAAAAAAAAAGAAAGAAAATCACTAATTAAGCTGATACATGTGCCTCAAGAAGCATAAGTATTCATGCCTAAAGGTGAGTTCTAAATAAAATAAAGTCCTTAGTTTTGTGGCCTAATTCATTCGAATTTGAGTCCGCGGGGTGTTTTCTCACCTGGTGCCCTAAAGCTGACCGGTTTGGGAGCCACCGACTTTAAGTTCGCTACATGGGTGGATTAGAAAGTCTAAGAAAATGAGAAATATTATACATGTATTAACACATATATTAGTCAATTAGCTAGGTATGAGGGCCTCAAGAAGCCTTGATACTTACACAAAAGAAAATTAGATGAGTTATACATGCCCAAAAAAAAATTATATTAACACATCTATTCGTCAATTAGTTAGGTATGAGGGCCTCAGAAGCCTTGATACTTATACGAAAGAAAATTAAATGAAGTTATAAAAATAATAAAGAGGCATGAGAGTCCAAGTTAAGGAATTCCTAGTAAAAATTCATAAGGATGCATATGATTTTTGGTAAAGAAAAAGACTATACACAAATTCAATTTTGATCCTTACTTAAAATGTATAACAATTTACTTTATAAAGACTAAGTTTAAGAATGATTAAAAATGAGGATCCTAAAAACTTATAGATTACTTAGTCTTTTCAAAAGTATTTCAAATATTTTCCTTTTCATGGATTTTGTGGGTGTAATCCGCTGAAAACCCCACGAGACAACACTCGTCCTCTAGGGTAACCTAGAGGTTTAACTGCTTGTTGCACATGCTAAGTGCAACCGTGATTCCTACGAAAGTGAGTTAGGTTAGATTAATTTTTCTTTTCTTTTCTTTTTCTTTGATTTTTACTCGAGGACGAGCAAAAAGATAAGTGTGGGGGTGTGATTGGTAGTGAAAAGTGCATTTTTATCATTATATTTACCATCACATTTTCATATTTATTCATATAATTCTGCACATTTATTATAATATTTTGTGATTTATTGTGTGCAGGCCTTGAGTTCTTATTTTAGTAATAAATAAAGCCTAAAAGAAGCCCAAAAGCCCATATTCAAGCCCAAGTGTAAAAGTGCAAATATCAATTGTCAAAAGTGCAAATACACAAGGGCTAAAGTTGCAAATATTAAAAGAAGAGGGAAGGATAGATTTCTATTCAACCCTAAATACTTGCAGATGAGGATAAAAACCAAAGAAGGAGAATTTAAGATCACAAATTCGTGGATAAAAGATTTGGGATCTAGGTAACTTGATTCCCAAGTTATATCCAAATCCAAAGATTAAGAGCCAGGATGTAGCTTCTAGAAGGAAACGCCCAGATGGACGGACCAGGAGAGGCCACGCGCCAAAGCGCGTGGCCAACCGACACTGTATTGCCGCGGAAACGCGGCCCAAGCCGCGTTTTCGCGGCAAATTGGATGACTCCAGGGAACAGCTTTCGTGGTCGACTTCTATCCGGACTCTACCTCCTTCTGCGCCTATAAATACCCCTGCAGTGCAACCGAGAAAAGCGTCCAGAGCCAGAGGGCCAAATCTAGGGTTTTAGGATTTCTTCTTCTAGTTTAGATTTTCTTTTCTCTTTTGTAATTTCTATTTTTCCTTTTTGTAAACTGAGAGGAGATGATGTTCTCATGGAGGAAGGAGATCTACTTGTACTGAGGGTGACAATCGGTGTAAGTTTTGCTTTTCCGCCATTGTTAAATAAATCTTATCGAGGTTCGTTCTTTTTTATTATGTTATGTTCTTTTATTCTTGTTGATTCTGATGTATCTCAGTTTTTGTTTTCTTCTATTGCTGTTCTCTAATGTCTTGCTCACCATGAGAACCAATTGCTTCGAGACTGCCTAGCCGAAGAAGAGCCCTTGATGGCCTATGGCGATGAACAAGTCTTCATAGTTTGTCTTTTATTTTTATAGTGTAGATCAAGAAGGCGGACGATCCTATACGCCATACTTGTACGCCTTCCAAGAAAAGGTAAATCGTCGCAACGGTTCAAAGGTAAGCAGACTGAAGAGGTATGTATGTGTAGTTTGCTTTCTTTTATTTCTTTAGTTTAGATCTCACACTACCACATTCTCAAGTTCTTTTCTTCCATTATAAATATCATTTCTTCTTCTCTATCTTTTTTCTTCCTAACTTAACATTAAAATAATAAAAAAATTTTAGAGATAACTTACAAACGCTTCCATCGCTAGTCCCTCCCTGAGGATCACGACCCACATAGCCACTGCTACCGCGGATTCGAATTGAGAACCTTGCACAACTTGTTCTAAATCTAATATTATTTATTTTGTGTGCAGGTAAAATCTCAATCAAAACATTGGCGCCGTTGCTACCCAATCAAATTTGAATTGAGATTTTCCCTGCACACAAAATAAAGAATTTTAGATTTAGAACAAGATGTGCAAGGTTCTCAATTCGAATCCGCGGTAGTAGTGGCTATGCGGGTCGTGATCCTCAGGGAGGGACTAGCGATGGAAGCGTTTGTAAGTTATCTCTAAATTTTTTATTATTTTAATGTTAAGTTAGGAAGAAAGAAGATAGAGAAGAAGAAATGATATTTATAATGGAAGAAAAGAAATTGAGAATGTGGTAGTGTGAGATCTAAACTAAAGAAATAAAAGAAAGCAAACTACACATACATACCTCTTCAGTCTCCTTACCTTTGAACCGTTGCGACGATTTACCTTTTCTTGGAAGGCGTACAAGTATGGCGTATAGGATCGTCCGCCTTCTTGATCTACACTATGAAAATAAAAGACAAACTATGAAGACTTGTTCATCGCCATAGGCCATCAAGGGCTCTTCTTCGGCTAGGCAGTCTCGAAGCAATTGGTTCTCATGGTGAGCAAGATATTAGAGAAACAGCAATAGAAGAAAACAAAAACTGAGATACACAAGAATCAACAAGAATAAAAGAACATAACATAATAAAAAAGAACGAACCTCGATTCGATTTATTTAACAATGGCGGAAAAGCAAAACTTACACCGATTGTCACCCTCAGTACAAGTAGATCTCCTTCCTCCATGAGAACATCATCTCCTCTCAGTTTACAAAAAGAAAAATAGAAATTACAAAAGAGAAAAGAAAATCTAAACTAGAAGAAGAAAGCCTAAAACCCTAGATTTGGCCCTCTGGCTCTGGACGCTTTTCTCGGTTGCACTGCAGGGGTATTTATAGGCGCAGAAGGAAACGCCCAGATGGACGGACCAGGAGAGGCCACACGCCAAAGCGCGTGGCCAACTGACACTGTATTGCCGCGTGGCCAAGCCGCGTTTCTGCGGCAATCCAGTCATATCCAGGGAGCCGCCTTCGTGGACGACTTCGACTGGGACTCTACCTCCTTCTGCTCCTATAAATACCCCCTGCAGTGCAACCGAGAAGAGCGTCCAGAGCCAGAGGGCCAAATCTAGGTTTTAGGCTTTCTTCTTTCTTGTAGTTTAGGTTTTCTTTTCTTTTTTAATTTTTATGTAAGTGAGGGAGAGGGCTATGTTGAGAGTGACACCGATGTATGCTTATCTTCTCTTCCATTGTATCAAGTAATAAAGGTAACTTTTCTTTTTATGTCATTGCTTTATTTTCCTTTTTGTTTTCTTCTCTTTTTCTATTTTTATCTCTGTTGGTTTATGATGAGCATGCAAGTGATTTCCAAAGCACAAGTATAACGAATCTTGGTGGGTGCCAACGATATTTCACGGTGATGTTCTCCTCCTCAAGGTACGTATCACTTCATACTTGCCCAAGCTTGATGATATAATGCGAACAGGGGACTGAGATCGATCCTATGGTTTATGTGTTCACCTCCAAGTAAGGTAGAAAGTGTTACGATTTCACGTTTTTCTTCAAACAAACTAAGGTTAGTGTTTATTTCTTTTCTTTTCTTTTCTTTTATTTTTGTAGATTAAATCACCATCTCCTAATTCTTTCTTTCTCATCTCATTATAAATACCACCTCTAATCCTCCATCTTCATAATCTACCGCCTTCTTCCTAACTTAACTTTAACTATTCTTTTTGTTAACTTAAAGAAAATAATTTTTAGAGATAACTTACAAACGCTTCTATCGCTAGTCCCTCCCTGAGGATCACGACCCATAGCCACTGCTACCGCGGATTCGAATTGAGCACTTGCACATCTTTACTTCTAAATCTAATATTCTATATTTTGTGTGCAGAAAAACTCAATCAGGTATACCCTATGAGATAAAGAGTTGAAGTCCTAGAGTTGTTGGTGAAGTGGAAGAAGCTGATAGAAAATCAGATAGGTAGGAAGATCAAGATGCTCCGGTATGATCATGTTGAGAAGTACAAGGATTCTTTCCTGTAATTTACCCAGAACAGTGGTATTGTGACCCACGTCACAAATGAAAAAGATGATATAGCCAAAGAGATAAACTGTACCTTGTTAGAGAAGGTTTGGTATTTGTTGTCTAATGCATCGTTAGACAAATTATTTTGGGTTAAGGCGATTGTGTATGTTAGTCATCTCTTGAATAGGCTACCGATGACTGTGATTGGAGGTAAGACTCCATTGAAGATTTGGTCAGATGGAGCTGCTCTTGACCATGTTCATTTAGAGTATTTGGTTGTTTGGCTTTTGTTGATGTCAAGAAAGACACGTTGGACTCTAAAGTGAACAAGTTGATATTTTTGGGATACAAATAAGATTTGAAAGGCTACAAGTTATGGGATTCAAAAAATTGAGAGTTTGTCTCGAGCAAAATGTCACATTAGATGAGGCTTCGATGGGGAAGCCTACCATCTCCCAACAGGTGGAGACAATGAAGACCAAGATGGTGTTATCGCAACAAAAGGAGAGTGATGCTACTCCACGTTGTCTAGTTGGTTCAGTATCTTTTGAGATTTCCTCAGTTGTAACACCGGGTGGAGATCGAGTAATCAATATGGATACTGAACATGTTGAAAAACTTGGTTCAGTTGTAGCTAGAGGAACCAAATAGGAACTATGAGTGGCTTGATCCCTTGGAGGGTACTTAGGCAGCCATAATGGCGCAGCCAAAATGAACTATGTGAGGCTTGATCCCTTAAGCAGGGGGTACGTTGGCAGCCATAGTGGCGCAGCCGTTTGATGATGCAGCCAGTATGAAGCTATGTGGGCTCTTGAGGATTGATAACTAGTAAGGTGCAGTATGTTCTTCAAGTGTGAAGAAGGGTGATCTCAATAAGCAGTTTATCTTCTAGTATAAAGATGATAAAAGTACACCTAGAGGGGGGTGAATAGGTGTGATGCTAATCTAATGGTCAACAATGCAGAAATATAACAATTAATAAAATGAATAATACAAATGGTCAATTCAAATCAAGAAGTGAAGCCAGATTTCCTATGAAGGGCTCTAGAACGTCTCCTCTATATTTCTCTATACAATGAGTTTAGACGCTCAATTGCCTTTTTGATTTAGAGAGTGAAAACTTATAAGTAAATATGATGTTAGAAATGAATAGCAAGTGAAAATGAATATAAAACACAAGTGTAAGCAATGCAAATAGAGTAGAGTAAGAGAGAAAAGTAATCACAAATACAAATAATTTATTTCGAGATTCGAGCACCAAGCTCTACATCCCTGCCTTCACTATCCACTAAGAATCATTGTACAAAGGAGCCTCCACAAAAGAGCTACAATGGTCTATACAAGATCGGAGTATACAATTCCAACTCTCAATCCTCTACACAAGAGGTAGCATAAAGCTAATGAGGTTTACAAGCTCTTGGTGACCACAAAGATAACAAACAATTCCTTTTATAACTTCTTATAATATTTGATGTGAGATGAAGCTCAAGAAGTTTGTGAAAGAGAAAATCAGTTGAGATGAATCAATTTAAGAATTAAAAACTTGTAGAAATTAGTTTTGAAGTGAGAGCACTTGAAGTAAGAAAACTTGAAATCTTTTCTTTTGAATAAACTTGATTTTCAAATATTTTTCAAAAAAATTATTATTATTAATTTCCTACAAATGAACCCTATATATAGAAAAATGATACAACACTATTAGAAGAGCCTATCAGGTCACTAGGAGAGAGATTAGACCCAAAAAGAACAAATATACCTTTTAGAGAAAAAGTTAAAAAAATAGATTTTAAAAAACTAACCATTACTGTAGTTTTGACGGAACTTTGATTGACCGGCCGGTCGACCAGTAGTTTAAATAGCTTGAACCATTCGTTATCATCGGTCGACCGCTCGATCGGTCGATCTCAACCGAGACCAAGCTAGTGACAGTCGGTCGACCGCCCGGTCAACTGTTAGGTTTACCGATCGACCGGTCAGTCGCCCGACATGCATGCATGTCATGCACAGGTTTGTAATCATCAAAATAAAACCAGAGAGTGTACCCTTAGGCGAACAGATTGTTGAGCTTGCATGAGGAGGCGTGCATCAGGTGAGACTTCATGAAGATTTTGGACTGATAGTTAGTTGGTTGAGTCATGGTGCCTCCTATTGGGTTCTTGTTGAAGTCAGCTGGATCAGTATTCTAGTCAGTTGTCTCTCTTCAGTGGAGTATTTGAATGGCTGCTTAGAGTGATATGATTGAGTTTAACCTGTGCATAGAAAATGTAAAGTTTAAAAATGGTGATAGGTTCTCAATACTACCGCTATAGAAACTGGCTATGTGGGTCGTGATCCACGAGGAGGGACAACGATAGAGGCGTTGAGTAAGTTCTCTTTAAGGTTACTTAAACTGGTTCAAGATTTTTCTTCTTAGTTTTAAAACAAAATAAATCTATGGTTAAGTTAGATAGAAAGTGAAAGATAGAAGAAGATGGTAACTGTTTGTGTTTAAAAACTAAGTTAAAAAGAAATAAAAAAGAGTAAAGATAAAGTTGATTTAAGATATGTGTTCTACACTAAGAAATGAAAAGAAAGAAAAACTAAAATACTTACTTACCTCTTTTGGCCGATGACTTATGATGAATCATTAGCACGTTTACCTTAATTCGGAGGCGATCAGTGCATAACCCATAATATTTAATTCAGCCCCCTTTCACATTACACCATTGAGATTTTATCGAGCAAGCATGAAATGATGCGAACAATAGGGAGGAATCCATCGTCATAAGCTATCAGTGGCATTCGCAAAGGCAAGACAATTTTCGATGCTATGAGACTCACTTGGATTATCATCAAGACCAAAAAGAAGAAAAGTAAAAGAGAAACAATGAGAAAAAAATATAACTTTCGATTAAATCAAGTAACGATGAAAGAGAAGAACAACTTACATCGGTGTCACTCTCAGTATAGTCTTCAGTCTCATTCTCTCATGAAACTCTTCTCTCCTCTAAGTTACATAAATAAAGATGAAAATTATAGTAAAAGAAAAACAAAATCCTAAACTAAACTAGAACAAAACCTAGCCTAAGAACTATCCCTGCTCAGTCGTGCCTTTTTGCCTTCAGAATTTCTTGTTTTTATAAGCAAAATGGAAGAGGGGAGAGTGTGAGAAGATAGGGGGCGCAAACACTCCCCATAATCCTCTAACAAAGCCATGAAAATGTGGCTCTTGCCATGTTTCGCGGCCTGCCACATCCAAGGAGCGTAGCCTCCAGATGTCTTGTCATCTCCTTTTATCTAGATGGTTTGTTCGTTTGGTCTCTAAATTTGAAGAAATCACTGTTGATATTCATTTAATCAAAATGGATTTATAAAAATTTGAATTTAAACCAGTACCCATTTAGTGTGATTTCCTGTTTTGCTCTGATCTTCAACTGATCTCCTAAATATTTATTATAATCCTTGATTTAATTTGAATCAGAATTTAAATAGGCTTTTGAGCTCGTCTCTTTTCCATTTCCTTTAATAAAGGCCTACACAAAATTAAATGATAGACATGATAAAATAGCAGAGTTTATTTAAGATAAAATATGGGAATGTGATAATGAATATGCAATATCAGTAATCAATCATGACACATTCCAGTTGTTGAGCTGAAGAGAGTATCATTACAGTTGATATTGGAGTTTGTAAATAGTTGCTTGGAGCGACTTCAAACTCAATATTGATTGATTGGATCAATCAAAGGATCCATTGTGATTGGTTGAAATCAATTATAATTTTACCTTGGTGATTCGTTTAAAATCGGTTGACTGGACATGAGATCATGTGTCGATCTTTGAGCGACGATTAGCCCGTTCAGGAGAGATCATGTGTCGATATCGGAGCATCAGTTGGTCCGTTCGGTAGAGATCGTAGGTCGATTTCGGAGCAGAGTTTGGAAAGTTCATGGAATCGTGTGTCGATCTCGTAGCGAAGCTCGTATGTCGATCTCAGTACAGAGATCATATGTCGATCTCGAACGACAATGGTTCCATTCAATATTGGAGTTCGGTTCAAATTTGGGAAATCTTCATCGAGATGGAGAATTATAGAGAGGAGATCAAAATAAGAGTTTTTTAACTCATGATTTAACAGAGAGAAGAGATGTGTGCAGAACAGGCCAAGGCATCATAATTGCTAGAGGTTCGATTGACCGACTGGTCGATGGACATGCATAAACGTGAAAATTGGGGCAACATCGGTCGACCAGCCGGTCGATCGGTCCCAACAGAGAATTGGGTGATTCCAGTTAATCGACCGGCCAGTCGACTGACCAAGTGGGAGGTCGACTGCCAATTCTTTGTTGTTTTAACAGAGAGTGGGATGTTTTAACCGGTCGATTGGGCTAAGTCGGTTCGGAACTGACTTGAACTGTCGGTCGATTGGGCGGTCGACCAAAAGTCAGGTTTGGGCCCTGTTCTGGCTGTCTCTGTCACTTCTCTATAAATAGAGGAGTTGTAAACCTATTTTGGGATAATCTTGAGCTGAGGAGTGTTTTTGAGAGAACCAAATGTAATCCTCTTGTAATCTTATGTAATTCCTCTAATAGATCTCTCTCTTCTACCCCGGAACGTAGGCGATTCGTCAAACCTTGTAAATCTCGGTCTCTATCTCTTTGTGTGTTGTTTGTGATCTAGAGTTTGTGCTCTCAGCCTGGACCACGCCCACAACACCTTACAAACTTCACCATTAGAAGATCTCCCCAATCATCCTTGGCAACAAAACTCGCACTTGCAGCACCATTTGTGGCACCATCATCTATCATCAAAGAGCCACCAAAATTTATTTTGATCTCTCCCGTCTGACGGTGTCCATGATCCCACCTATCCTCGCACTCATGCCTTTTAACATCACCTTCCATCTCGCCATTTAGCACACTTCAGTGAAGGCGGTTCATAAAGAAATATTCTAGAGAATAAATGTGGGTATTTTGAACAAGAACTAACCATTAGACTGAAACAAGTGTCTAAAGGGATATCGAGAATGGAAATTAGGAACAGAGCCATATGATTGAATGAGAAGATAAGAATCATTATGATTTCATTGTATCATAGCTTTGAGTGGTGAATCCTGGCGAACAGAAGTAGTCTTACAATATAGTGCCTTCAAAAGTGCAAGACTAGTGATGCGCCTTCAAAAGCACACTACTAGTCATAGCGCTTTTAGTCAGTAAGGTTTTTAATTTACCATTGTAGACTTAAGATTTGTAGGACTTAGATGGGGCCAGATCCAATAAGACAGATTTAACCCAATAAACTCCACTAAGCCCTACCCTATTGGGGACGATTGTAATTGTAGATGGTGTCAGGGTTTGGGGTCTAGCTAGTGGTGCAAACGGATTGGATACAGAATGGATAAAGATCAGATATAACATTATCCATAGTTGAATCTGTTTTCAACTTTGGGATATAGATACGAATACATATTTATTCAGATTTGAAAAATTGATATTTGTATCCATTTAACTAGGATACAAATACAAATTGTATATTAGTGAATTAGAAACGGATATGAATTATATTCAATAATTATAATTAACAATTTAATTGATAAAGAAATTAGCAAAGAGAGAAACTAATTAGAGAGAGGAGAGCAGAAAGAGAGCAGAAAGAGAGAGAAAGAGGAACTGACTGTGAAAGAGAACACAAAGAGAGAGAGAGAGGACTGAACTAAGAAAGGGAGAGAAAGAAAGGACAGAGGAACATACATGAGAAACTGAGAGAGGGGCATAGAGTGGCTGGTGGTGGACAGCCACTGCCACTGGCATAATAGATAGAGAGCAGAAGAAGGAGGAGGGAGAGAGAGACGGGGGCCAAGCAAGCGGTAGTGTTGCAGTTGGCATTAAGAGAGAGAGGAGGGGGAGACAGAGCGAGCGCGGGGGGCTGGTGGCAAGCTACATCGATGCTGCCAGCGTCGAGAGAGCAGGGAAGGGGGAGAGAAGGACGTACGAAAGAGAGGGCTGGCGACAAGGGCAAGCGGTGCTGCTTGTCACCAATAGCGAGAGAGGATCGATGGTAATACCCTGCTTGTCGCTAGCGTCGAGAGAGGAGGAAAAAGGGAGGAAAGGGACAAGAGAGAGAAAGAGAGAGGGGAGAGAGAAAGACTATCGAATATCCTTGTCATCCACCACCCTTGCTTACACCCACCAGAGAGAAACCTTAGATGGTTGCTGCCGAGAGAGTTTGGTAAGAACAAGAAACTTCTGATTTTAGGGGAAAAATGTGTTTAATTCCCTATGATTGTTTCCCTGTGTGTCCTACCCCCTGCATTTTTTCCATGCGAAAAAGCCCTCATACATATCTTTTATGTTTGTCCCACTTCGAGCTAGTGTATTTGAGTGAGCTAGTAAATTCAGGTGGGAAAATTTTCTATTGTTCCCTCCCACTCTCATCCTCTTCTCTTATCTTCTCCTTTAACCCAAAAATCTAAAAATTCTTCTTTTCCTTCCCTTCTTTGTATCTCTGCTAAAAAACCAAAAAAATCATCTTTCTTCATATCTCTTCTCTTCTCCTTCTTTATATCTCCTTTTTCTATATATCTCAGATGTAGAATGTCCCATGTTTTCTAAACCCAAAGATAAAAAAAAAACCCATTTGAATCTTCTCCTTTCTCTTCTTCTATATTGTTCCCCTTAGATCTGAGAAGTTGAACCTAAAAAATGTGGGGACAAGACATGGATAAAAGCTTGAAAGAGTTTTTAGAACTCATTGGAAATAGCAGTGAAAGAAGCAGGGCGGTCGACTGCATGCACACAACATGCATGTTAGACAGAAAGAAACAGGACGGTCGACCGTTCGATCGATCAATCTGAAGACTTGAAAAAAGATTACAGTCGATCGACCTGAGAATTTTGCGTAGGACCAGTTGGGCAGTTAGTTGACCGCTCGGTCAACCAATCTGAGAGATGCACAATGCAGTTTGAGCTAGTGATCGACTAACGGTTAACCACAACATGGAGACGGTCGACCGGGTGGTCGACTGCAAGTCGTGTTCAGTGCAATTCGAGTTGGATCAGGTTTCTATTTTTGAAGCGAATTTCAATCTGAATTTGTGTTTTCTTCTATTGATTATTTCTTTGGCTACACATTAGGGGGGGTTGTACCCTACTTTGTAACAAAAGAGGTGATTTGTATTGAGAGTTCTAGGGTTAGTTTGTTTGAGAGAATTTTATGACAAATTGCATAGTTTCTCTATTTGGATTAATCTTGATTAGTTAGATCTTAACTCTTATGATTGAATAAGATCTTCTTCTTTCTGCCCTGTGAACATAGGCAAGTTGTCGAACCTCGTTAAAATCTCGTGTTCTCTCTTTGTATAGGTTCGTGCTATATTGGTTCATGATTGACTAGGCGTTGTTACTCTGATCTTGGTTATTGGCGTGTGTTAGATTCTCCGAAAGGCACAACAAGTGGTATCAGAGCCTTCCAGGTTCGCTAGAATTGTATGTCGATCCTAAGAGCATCATGGTCTGTTTGACAAAGATCGTGTATCAATCTCGGGGCAGTGTTGGACTGTTCGTGAGATCGTATGTCAATCTCAAAAAATGATGGTTCTATTCGTTGGAATCGATTTGGGTGACTAAATCATTCAAAAACTCATTTAGGGTTTCACTTTGAGGTAAATGATTGATCTTTATCAAGTTTTGATCTATTTTGCATTGGTTTTTCGCATTATAGTTGGTATTTTCTGGAGGAAATGGCCGGAGTTAATCAGTCCATAGTGAAGATCGTGAACATCCACCAGGAAATGATTGATGTCGTGAAGTTCAATGGCATGAACAATTTCGGTATATAGAGATGCGAGGTAATAGATGCACTGAACGCCATAATTTAAAAGATACGCTGCTTTTGTAAGAGAAACTAATAGAGACTTCAGAGAAGAACTGGGACAAGATGAATCAGATGGCATTGGCATCATCAGATCCTGTTTGATGCAAGATATCAAGTATCTTGTGATGATAGAGACTTCTGTAAAGAAGATTTAGGAGATCTTTGAGAGCAAGTATTTGACAAAAAACATCGAGAATTGCTTGTATCTGAAGAGGAGGCTTTATCGCTTCTAGTTGAAAAACAAAATCTCTATAGGTAAGCACATGAACAACTACACGAAGTTTCTTACAGACCTAACTAACGTGAATGAGGTGATTAAGGATGAGGATCTGACGTTGATTTTATTGAGCTCTCTTTTGGATGAAGAGCATGGGACTTTCATTCTAAACTTGATCAATGGAAAGTTTTCACTTAGCTCAATGATGTGTCGGCTGCTCATGTGAATCACGAGGTGAGGAGGAATGACAAAGCGTCTTCTTCCACTAGCACAACAGTAGAGGCATTGGTTACAAGAGGAATTAGTTATAATCATCAGAAGGGCAAGAGAGATGTTGGTAAGTCTAAGATCAATAATTGCAAAATAGGAAAGAACCAGTGTGCTTTTTGCAAGGAAGAAGGAAATTGGAAGATTAGTTTTTCAAGGCTCAAGAAGAAAAAAAGAACAAAATCGGAGGCAAACATCACATAGGCAGATGATAGTATTGATTCTGACTCTTCAGTGTTTTCTCTTTATTACTCCTTCTGTTTGCTACTTAGAATTGTCTGAGTGAATTTTGGATACGGGTGCTATCCATCACGTTTGTCCCAAACGACAGTGATTTGCTAGTTTTAAAAAACTAGATGGAGGTTTAGTGTCATTTGGATGACACACATGCCATATTGACAGGATAGGTACAGTTCGTATCTAAATCTCGATGGGATGGAGAGAGAGATAGTTACAGAATGTGAGGTATGTTCCTCAATTGAAGAAGAACCTTATCTCAGTTGGAGCTTTGGAGGCAAAGGGCCTTAGAGAGACTCTTGGAGAAGGTATTCTCAAGATGTTCAGTGGTTCATTGGTTGTTTTGAAGGGCATTTGATGCAACAACTTGTATTACTTGAAGGATAGTACGATTACTGAAAATTTGATGGATTTAGAATGTTTAGATGGCGATTCTATCAGGTTATAACAGATGAAGCTCAGATATGTTGGCACGATTTATTTTGCAAGCCTTGGCAAAATAAGGACTATTGGAAGGTGCAACCACTTGCAATTTGAAATTTGTTGAATATTGTATTCTGGACAAGGAGACAAAGATGAAATTTGGCACCGCAATTCACCACACGAGAGGTCTTCTTGATTGTTCACATTAATGTTTTAGGTCCTACCAAGACTGCATCACTTGGAGGCCATCGGTACTTTATTTTTTTTTTTGTTAAAGATTGTTTTAAGCATTGTTGGGTATACCCCATAAGACAAAGATTTAAAGTCCTGGGTTTCTTTGTTAAGTAGAAGATGCTGATGGAGAATCAGACTGGTAAGAAGATCAAGGTGTTCCAATTTGATCATGTTGGGAAATATAAGGATCAATTCCTACAATTTGGCAAAACAATGATAGGAAGATGTACTTCACAATTCGGAAAGATGGGATTGCTAAGAATCGTGCCTTGCTGGAGAAAGTTCGATATTTGTTGTCTAATGCATCATTAGACAAATCATTTTGGGTTAAGACTGTTGGCTCAAAGGTCCATCACTCTAGTTTTGATGATGATCAACTCATGTAGTTATAGTACTAATGATCTTGTATTTATTTAGTCTCAGATTTATGATCAAGATCTTAGTTGGTGTTTAGCTTCAACAAAGGATTTAAGGTCAAGTTTTGGAGCTAGCACGGTTTGATTCAAGAGCCTATGCATCAAGACCATATCAAGGAGTCTAGCTCATTGGATCAAGTTTGGACCAAGTCAAGAAGGAGAAGAAGACTTCAAATAAAGACCTTCAAGATCAAGACTTGTGTCTAGGTTTTTTTTTATTAAGATTTTGTTTTAGATTAAAATGTAAAGGATAGAATAGTTGGTGGATTGCTCAAGTATACCATATACACACACACTCTTGATTTAGTTATGTTTTCATGAAAGAGATTTCATTTTAGAAAAGAATTTTTATTTTGACAAAATACCGGTTTGATTTTTGGAGTTTATTACATACATGTATTTTTAACCAAAACGTTTTAGTGCTTATTATTAAAAACATAGATATTTCATCATTTATGTATAGTGGATCATATCCATACACACCATGCTTTAAAAGTGTTTAAAATATCTTATTTTTGTATTTGGAGAAGTTTTGAAAAAACAAATTTGGAAAAATACGGTTTTTATTTTTAGCCAAAATTCTCAGTTACAAAAATAGTTCAAATTGTTTGTAACATGTCTTGATTTTGCTCAAACATATTTGATTATCAAAGTATAATACTGAACCTATTTTTGTAAATTTTTAGATATTTTATGGGATTTAATTAAAATAAAAAACCCAAGTTTTAAATCCTATAAATGGTCTGCTAGGCTCGGCGGTCGACCGACCGGTCACCGGACCAGGAGCTGATCGACCGGAACGGTCTATTGACGTGCACAGACGTGCACAAGATGGGCCGATCGACTGCACGGTCGACCGCCAGAGAGTGTCTGCTCTCTGAAAACAGCCCCGGTCGACCGGGCGGTCGACCGGCAGAGAGCTCAGCTCTCTGTATCCTTGCCATGGTCGACCGACCGGTCGACCGCTGGCACAACGGTCAGGATTTTGACCGTTGGCCGGTCGACCAGGCGGTCTACCGATAGGTCATCCTGGCCCCAATGGCTAGTTTTTGAGAAGCTTATTTAAAGGGGCTTCCTTGGGCTGTTTTAGCTAAGATTTTTGGAGAGTGTTAAAGATAGTTTTTCCTACTCTATTAAGAGGTTTTCTCCACTTATTTGAGAGCAAATATTTCCAATTAAAAGGGGAGTTTATCAAGAGTGTTTTTCAAAGTGATTTCTTGAGTTTTCCTCTACCATTTCAATCCTAGTTTTCTCACATAAACACTTGAGCTATTCATTGATATATTCATCCTATATGAGTGTTATTGTGAGATTATTTTTTAGGTGATCAAAGTGTTGTGATCACCAAAGACTTCATCTTTACTTTGCGGAGGCGAACGTGTGTGTTCGTATTGTTTTGGGTTCTAGTGGGAACTGGTGTTTGAGGTGCGGCCTCGGCGAGCTAGTGAGTTTGCGGTGTGTTCTTGCGGGAACAAGACAGGGACTAGAGAGTCTAAAGAGCTTGTAGGTGTTGCGGCACCAAGTGATCAGGTGGGATCAATTTTAGTGAAAATCCTTCATAGTGTTGAAGGCGGGGACGTAGAGCAAGTAGGGGTGAGCATCGGTCGGTTCGGTTCGGTTTTTACTAATTTTTGCAAAATCGAACCGAACCGATTAGACTTAGTAACCGAACCGAACCGACTCAGTTCGGTTCGGTTTTTTGGTTTTTCGGTTAGGCCAATATTTTTCCATCATTTCTTACATTTTTTAATCACCATTATATTATCATCCTTTAATATTCTAATCTCAAATATTCAATACCCAAATTAGAAATAAGAAAAAGACCCTAACCTTAATGTGAATTAAAAATTTCATATTCTAAAACTTTTACGCTATATTTGGGTTCTTATATCAAAACTGACATAATTATTACTAACTTTTAATGGCAAGAATGAAAAAAAAAGAACTATATTAATATAAATATTATTCTTAATTGTGATGGTGTACTTAACATAACTTTCACATATTCAACATAAAAAAGATGGTATTGCTAGAAGTAATGAGATAAGTTTTCACCAGTTTTTGTTATGAACTATATGATTCACTAAATTGAATTTGGGTGGGTGATATATAAGGTAAGAGATTCGGCTCGGTTCGGTCGAGTTCGGTTTTTGAAACACAAACCGAAACCGAACCGAACTAGAGCGGTTCGGTTCGGTTAGGGTTCGGGTTTCGATTTTTGGTCGGTTATTTCGGTTATAACCGAACTCTGTCACCCCTAAGAGCAAGTGTGCTCGAACTTCGAAATAAATCTCCCGTGTTTGCGATTCGTGTTTGCGATTGCTCTCTCTATCTCTTACTTGTCTTTATATCTTGCATGCTAATATTGTCTTTATCTTTATATGCTTGATATATTGTGTGCTTAATTGTTATATGCTTGGGGTTTGTTTGCTAACACTTGTATTCAACCAAGAGAGCCAACGTGATACCTCAACTCTTATTTAGAGGAATCTTGAGGAGTTAGTCCAGAGCCCTTCACGGGGAATCCGGCTACACTCTTGTGTTATACGTGGTATTTAGTTCAAGAAGTTTTAGTTTGCATTAATATAGTTTTTAGTTCCGCATAATTGACCATTAGATTAGCTTATCACCTATTCACCCCCCTCTAGGTGATTACAGAGGCTTTATTATATGCTAGCCATCTCATGAATAAGTTGATGTCATTGCGATAAGGATAAAACTCTATTGGATATTTGGTCAAGTGAAGCTACTCAAGACTATAGTTTGTTGCGACTATTTGGATGTCCGACTTACTTTGGAGTCAAAGATGATAAGTTGAATCATCGAGCAAAAACCTTAGTGTTTTGTGTATCAAAAGAAATTTAAAAGGCTACAAATATGGGATTTCAAAAACAAGAAGATCGTGTTGAGCAGGTATGTCACATTTGATAAGCTTCATTGTTGAAGTCTACTATCTCTCAGTATGTAGAGAGGATGAAAATCAAAGATGTATCACAACGGGTGGAGGTTGATACTACTCCATCATCTCTAGTTAGCTCAATATCATTTAGGATTTTACTAGATGTGACAACGGGTGGTGATCATGTAGCCGATTTGGATGCTGAAGACATTAGTAAAGATATTGAGTTGTTTGTAGCTATAAGAATCAAGATGAATCCACAAAAGTGGGTGAAGAAGTGTGAATCTCAAGTTGGCTAGATCATCTGAAGGTGAAGACCATTGTTCTCCATGACGATTGTGATGAGAAGATTCATATGACTCATGTAACCCTCCGGTCCTAGATGAATGTGTCACAGTGTTAGTACGCGATACAATGTACAAAGTTGATTTGATTTTTCTGATATTCAAATTGAATCGATTTCAGTTTCAGATATTATTTTTCAATATTCTAGATTTTAGGATTTTTTTCAAAATTTTCTGAAATTTTTCTGAATTATTTTGTAAAATCTTTAAAGTCGGTGTCAACTGATACAGATAATCAATTTTACGATTTTTAATTCACAAATAGAGTTGAGTTTCTAGAATTTGCTTAAACATTATTCTTTAAAATCATATTTTTTATTTTAATGTATTTTCGAGAATTTTTCTGAATTAGTCCAAATCAGGTTGAACTGGTGTCGACCAGTATCGCTGTTACATTTTAGAATTTTTAAATTGCAAATCAGATTGAATTTCTTGAATCCGATTTTATATTATTTCTTCAAGTAATATTTACTATTTTACAGAATTTTTGAAAACAATTCTGAACTAGGTCAATTTTGATTCAATTAAATAATATTGAATAAATAATATAAAAATTGATTTTATCCTCCAATCTTCTCATTTCTTTCTCCCCAAGTCACCCTACCACGTCAACCTACCGTCTTCACCACTATCATCCCTCTACCCCTTTTACTTAAACTCTCTCTAATTCTTCATATATCTCTCACCTTACTTCTCCTCCTCTTCTTAATTTTCTCAACATATCTCTCTCCCTTCTCAAGATCTGACATGCTCAACCCATCACCGGCCATGTCCCCATCTCCAGTGACCCCTACGCCGGCCACCACGCCGGCCACTCATTACCATCTAATCCCTACCATTTCCCCATTTTCTCCTCCTTCAATTTCTCTAATTTCATTAACTTCTCCTCCATCACAACCACCACCCACCACCAAATTCTTCTCCATCTCCTCCTCCTTCAACCACCCAATTCACCACAACCATCATCTTATTCCCACCACTTCACCACAAATTACTATCCAATTAACCACTAACATCACCATTTATTATCACCATCATCTTCTCTTCCTTCTCCTCCATCCAAGCCCACCTCGGCTCAGCGTCGCCGGGCCCTATGGCCACGTTGCCGCCCCTCGCTGTACCCCCACTGACCGGCCACCAGGCTGGCCATGCCCCCTCTCTCCTCCTTTCTCTCTTTCTTCTTTCCCTTTTTTCTATCTCTGTCCTCTTCTCTTTCTCTCACTCAAATTGGGTAAAATCCGATAACCTAAACCCTATATCCCAATACCCATTAACCCACTCCCATTATGTTAAATTCAAATCCTATAACCCATAACCCATAACTAAAATCATTGGGTAGGGTTATTGGATCTAAACCCAATCCATTAGCAACCCGAACCCGCACTGAACTTAATAAAGATAAAATTACAGAAAACCCCGACTATTTATAATGATTGCATTTTAGACCTTTTTATTACACAATTGACCTATTTATATGGTTTTTAGTGTTTGGGCGATATCTTGAGCATCCGGCTCCAAATGAGATGATTTTGGAGCCATGGCGATCGTAGAAAGATGACTACATCCCTATAATAGAAATGTGAGAGTTTTTCTTTTATAAATTGTATTTTATCATGTTTCATTACATGTATTAGCTGTAAATGTGATCATCAATAAAATTAGAACTATAGATTTATAAATCATATAAATAGTAAATAACAAAAATTAAAATATATATGATTATTTTCATAGCACATTTAATAAAATAATATTAAACATGATCATTGAGTTAATATATAAATACATATAGATTAGTTATATATTGATAATAAGTGATTATTGGATATTAATAAAGCCATTGATCACTATTAGATTATAATAAATTAATAATTATTAAAAAGATTGTGAAGAGTATAAAAAGATAAATTTGTAGATAATTTCTTTATTGTAAGATTAAAATTAATGAACAACTATTGATACCTTAATATTTAGAAACCTGTTCAGGTTACATATATCACACATCACCCTGACACTGTCACTGTTACCAAACCACCGATACATTAAACACTGTACGAGCATGTGTTGTCATAATAGTGGACACCGTTACTACATGTACCTGTATCATCGTGACACGAACATTCTAGTACACTGAACATTGTATTTCATGTAAATACCCGTTACACTGGACACTGTTATTTTACGTACATATATCACCGTTACACAGATATTATTACATATGATATATTTCTTATTCATGTCCCACTGATACATGAATTTCACTGGATACCGTCATTTTCTTATATTTATCATCACTATACGGATACTATGTACACAGTTATATCATGTTCATACATCACTGATACATATATTCACCAGTATATATGTATTGATTGTTTCTATATTCTTGTTGTATTGATCACTATTCATATTAAATGGATTATGACTACATGGATATTCCTATATTTCATTTACATGATTGTTTTTCGTTATTGATATTGATATTCCTGTTAGTGGACATGAGAGTTGTTAGTATGCGATGTGTGAAACTAAGTGCCACGTGGATCTAAGCCACAGGGGCCACCTCTAGAATCTCACATATCTTGTTTCGCATTTTTCGTTATCATGTTTTATGATATCAACAAAGCTCAAGTCCTATTATTGTGTTACATATACCAAGTATTGTTCTTGTTCCTAAATACTGTGTAGTTTAAATATAATAAATATAATATAGAAATGATGGAGACTTGACGGTTGACTAGGTCTTGTCAGGTGAATATCTGGATCCATTATTCTCCTACTGCAGGGGACAGGGTAGTGCTGCCTACCTTCCCGTTATATCTCGATGAGTTTTCGTTTCTCATTACTTATTTCACCTTAGTGGGCTGACCCTGGTCTCAGTAGCCAGGGGATTACTTAAGGCCATGATCCTGGATATGCACGGAATACACTCACCTGACCAGAGCTCCTTAACCATTGGGTTTCCAGTTTACATAATAAAATAGTATAAATATTAGTGACGTCAGGAACGCTTGTTATTTGGTCACTCTCTCATTCAGATTATGGTTCTCGTATGCCATGTTAGGATAGGTTCGGACGGAGTGCGGGCTCTGATATGAACTGCCAGTGGTATGAGATATTAGAAGAGATTGATTAAAATACAAGGCGGTACTGATTGTTATTATTATATAAATAACATGAGTTGCCCGATACATGTATACTACTGTTCAGTTGTACTTATTACTATTCCTGATATTTTATCTATTATCATGTCACATGTATATCTTGTTACACTTCCTGATAATTGTTACACTTCACGTGGTGACATACTATTTATGTACACGTATACTCTGCATTCTATATATTTTGTTTCGCGTATACCCTGTAGACACTGTTACTGTATAATCACAACAACGTAGTATGGTTATTCTGCATAATTCATATATATGTTCATATTCATCATGATACCATTATGCTACTATTATTATTAGATTAAATAAGAAATATAAAGTAATTAACACTGCTACATGTTACTTATACACACTGATGTAATTAGGAATACTTAATACTGTATCATATTACGCATATTGAGAATAATATATAAATTGATAGTAATGAAATAAAATTAGATACTGTTATGGTAATGACACTGTTATAACATGCTAGGTATTGATGATGTTATAGTTTTGATAACATACTTGTAATAACGATATACTGACTGTTAGAATATTTATATTGTATCATTATTACCTTGACATGTATTATATATTATCATGATTGTACTATTATACTACATATTACTGCGTCCTTCATTTTACCACTCACTAGGTCACTTTTTGATAATCCTGGGTTTACGTGCCCAAGTTAGAGCTCAGAGATTTCGTAGCACCTCATTTTTTTTAGATATTATCTTGAGACCGTCACCCTTTCTGATTCATATGTACTTTATTATTTGTTTCTATTTCCATATTTATCTTCTTTTTTACATATCTATCATGATTACTGATCCCTTTTGCAGGTATTCTTATATTTTATAATGCTGAAATTATTGTGTATATTGTATTTATTCTCTGTACTGAAGCTTAGCATACGTACGTGAGGATATCTCCGCCCTGCATATGTACATCACCGTAACGTTCCTGTATCCAGGGATTGGGGCATTACAGTTTGGTACCAGAACCTAAGTTCACACCTAATGTGGATAACCACTTATATCAATAGTTGGGCTCTTACTAACGGTACAACTAAATTCAGATTAGAACTAATTTGTATCAGGATTTGGGGATTCCAGTTACGAGTACAAGAATGTCATTTCGTTGAAAATCCATTCATTAACTCTTTTTATTTCTTAATTCAGTTGTCAACTAGATATTCTGATTTTCTTCTCTCTTTCTCTTCATTTTTTGAATTCCATCCTTTATCTTTGACTCATGACAATAGTTCTCCATCCCGAGTTCGTTGTAGATATCAGAGTGGCGCAGCAGAAGCATCGTAGGCCCATAACGTCTAGGTTTCAGGGTTGCAAATATTGTTCTCCCCATTAATTAAAATTTCGAGGACGAAATTTTTTGTAAGGTGGGGAGATGTGTAATCCCCCGGTCCTAGATGTACGTGTCACATATCCGTATTCGATATGGCATATAAAATTGATTTCACTATTTAGATAGTCAAATTGAACCAATTTCAGTTTCAGATATTATTTTTCAATATTTTAGATTTTTTCAGAATTTTTTGATTTTTTTGGATTATTTTGAAAAATCTTCGAAGTCAGTGTCGACCGATACCGATAATCGGTTTTACGATATTTAATTCACAAACGGAGTTGAGTTTCTAGAATTTTCTTTCATATTATTTTTTAGAATCATATATTCTATTTTAATGTATTTTTAGAAAATTTTCTGAATTAGTCCAAGTCCGGCCGAATCGGTGTCGACCAGTATCGCCGATACATTACAGGATTTTTAAATTGTAAATTAAGTTAAATTTCTTGAATCTGATTTCATATTATTCCTCCAAGTAATATTTACTATTTTACAAAAATTTTGGAGACAATTCTGAACTAGATCAATTTTGACCCAATTAAATAATATTAATTAAATAATATAAAAATTGATTTTTTCTCCAATCTTCTCATTTCTTTCTCCCCGAGTCACTCCATCGCCTCAACCCACCGCCTTCACCACTACCATCCCTCAACCTTTTTAACTTAAACTCTTTCTAATTTTATATATATCTCTCACCTTAATTCTCTTCCTCTTCCTAAATTTTCCCACATCTTTCTCTCCTTTCTCAAGATTTGAAGTGCTCAACCCACACTAGCCACATCCCCGTCTCCGGTGACCACGCCGCCCAATCCCCACCACTTTCCCATTTTATCCTCCTTTAATTTCTTCAATTTCATTAACTTCTCCTCCATCACAATCACCACCCACCACTAAATTCTCCTCCATCTCCTCCTTCTTCAACCACCCAATTCACCACCACCACCATCCTATTCCCACCACTTCCTCCACCACCGATTACTACCCAATCAACCACCATCATCACCACTTATCATCACCACCATCTTCTTTTCCTTCTCCTCCATCCAAGCCCATCTTGGCTCAGCGCCGCCGGGCCCTATGGCCGCATCGCCGGGCTCTTTGGCCGCACCGTCGCCTCTGGCTGCGTTTCCACTGGCCGACCACTAGGCTGGCCATGCCCCCTCTCTCCCCTCCTTTCTCTCTTTCTTCTTTCTCTTTTTCTATGTCTGTTCTCATCTCTCTCTCCCTCTCTCACTCAAATTAGGCAAAACCTAATAACCTAAACCCTATATCCCAATACCCATTAACCTACACCCATTATGTTAACCCAAATCCTATAACCCATAACCCATAACTAAATCATTGGGTCAGATTATTGATCTAAACCTGACTCATTAGCAACCCGAACCCGCAACCAACTTAATAAAGGTAAAATTATAGAGACCCCCTAACTATTTATAATGATTGATTTTAGACCTTTTAATTACATAATTGACCCATTTATATGATTTTTAGTGTTTAAGCGATATCTTGAGCATCCGGATTCCGAATGAAACGATTCTGAAGCCGTGACGATCATAGAAAGATGAACTACATCTCTGTAATAGCAATGTGAGTATTTTTTTATAAATTGTATTTTATTATGTTTCATTACATGTATTGGTTGTAAATTGTGATTATCGGTAAAATTGGAACTATAGATATATAAATCATATAAATAGTAAATAACGAAAATTAAAATATATATGATCATTTTTATGACATATTTAATATGATAATATTAAATTGTGATTATTGAGGTAATATATAAATACATATAGATTAGTTATATATTGATAATAAATGATTATTAGATATTGATAAAGCCCTTGATTATTATTGGATTATAATAAATTAATAATTATTAAAAAGTTGTGAAGAGTTTGAAAAGATAAACTTGTAGATAATTTTTTTATTGTTAAGATTAAAATTAATGAATAACTATTGATACCTTAATATTCAGACATCTGTTCAGATTACATATATTACCCTGCATATATCACACATCACTTTGACACTGTCATCGTTACCAAACCACCTATACATTAAACATTGTACGAGCATGTGTTGTCATGATAGTGGACACCATTACTACATGTACCTGTATCATCGTTACACGAACATTCTAGTACATTAGACATTGTATTTCATGTAAATGTCCGTTACACTGGACACTATTATTTCACGTACATATATCACCGTTACACAGATATTGTTACATATGACACTATTATTTCGTATTCATGTCCTATTAATACATAGATACACTATTTCACTAGATATCGTCATTTCTTATATTTGTATCATCGCTATATAGATACTATGTACACAGTTATGTCAAGTCATACATCACTGATATATAGTTTACCGTTATACATGTGTTGATTGTTTCTATAATTCCTATTACATGGATCGCTGTTCATATTAAATGGATTATGACTATATGGATATTTCTGTATTCTTTTTACATGACTGTTTCCTGTTATTAATATTGATATTCCTATTACTGGACATGAGAGTTATTGGTATGCGATATATAGAACTAAGTGCCATATGGATCTAAGCCACGGGGGCTACTTTTGGAATCCCACATCTCTTATTTTTTTTTCCTGTTATCTTGTTTCATGATATCAACAAAGCTCATGTCCTGTAGTGTGTCACATATACCAAGTTCTTGCTCCTGAATACTGTGTAGCTTAAATATAATAAATATAATACGGGAATGAGAAAAACTTGACGGTTGACTAGGTCTTATTGGATGGATATCTGGATCCATTATTGTCCCACTGTAGGGGACATGGTAGTGCTGGCTATCTTCTCGTTATAGCTCGATGAGCTCTCGTTTCTCGTTATTTGTTTCGCCTTAGCGGGTCGGTGCTGGTCTCAGCAGCTAGGGGCTATTTAAGTCTGTGATCCCAGATATGCACGAGATACGCCTACCTGACCAGAGCTCTTTTACCATTGGGTTTCCAGTTTATATAATAAAATAATATAAATAATAGTGACGTTGGGAACGCTTGTTATTTGGTTACTCTCTCGTTCAGATCATGGTAACTGTATGCCAAGTTCGGATCGGTTTGGCTGGAATGCAGGCTCTAGTATGAACTGCAAGTAGTATAGGATAGTGGAAGAGATTTATTAAAATACGAGGCGGTATTGATTGTTATTATTGTATAAATAACATGACTTGCCCGATACATGTATATTACTGATCAGTTGTACTTGTTACTATTCCTGATATTTTATCCATTATCATGTCACATTATACCTTGTTAGTCTTCCTGATAATTGTTATACTTCATGTGGTGACATACTATTCATGTACACGTATACTCTGCATTCCATATATTCTTTTTCATGTATACCCTGTAAACACTGTTACTGTATAATCACAACATCATAGTACAGTTATTCTGTATGCTTCATATCTACATGTTCATATTCATTACGACACCATTATGATATTGTTATTATTAGATTAAATAAGAAATATAAAGTAATTAAAATTGCTACATGTTACTTAAACACGCTGATGTAATTAGAAACACTTAATACAGTATCATATTACGCATATTGAGAATAATATATAAATTGAAAGTAATAATATAAAATTGGATACTATTATGGTAATGACACTGTTATAACATACTAGGTATTGATGATGTTATAGTTTTGATAACACACTTGTAATATCGATATACCGATTGTTAGAATATTTATATTGTATCATTGTGATCTTGACATGTAATATATATTATCATGATTGTACTAATATCCAATATATTACTGTTTTTTTCATTTTATTACTCATTACGTCGCTTTCTGATGACCCTAAGTTTGAGTGCCCAGATTAGAGCTCAGAGATTTCGTAGCACCTGACTTTTCCTGAGATATTATCTTGAGACCACCACCCTTTCCTATTCATAGGTATATTTATTATTTGTTTTTATTTTCATATTTATCTTTTTTACATATCTATCATGATTATTCACCCATTTTGTAGGATTCTTGTACTTTTTAATGCTGAAATTATTGTGTATATTGTGTTTATTTTCTATACCGAGTCTTAGCATACGTACATGAGGTTATCTCCGCCCCGTGTATGTATGTCACCATAGCGTCCCCATATCTGCAGGATTGGGGTGTTACAACTCCACTAGTTGGGTTCATTACTGTAAATTTGGTTTCAGTTGGTTGAACTTTTTGAAGCTTGTTCAGATGAACTAAGTGTGGTTTGATCCCTTGGGCAGGAATGTTGGCAGCCATAATGGTGCAACCTATTTGCTGAGTTGACATTGGTGATTCATTGGTGTTCGACTTAGATTTGAGAAATCTTCACCGAGATAGAGAATTATGGGGAGAAGATGTGGATAAAAGCTTGGAAGAGTTTTTAGAACTCATTGGAAATAGCAGAGAAAGAAGCAGAGCGGTCGATCACATGTGTACAACGTGCATGTTGGACAGAAGGAAACAGGGTGGTTGACTAGCACGAAGACTTGAAAGAAGAAGATTACAGTCGATCGACCACTCGGTTAATCGTCCTGAGAATTCTATACAGGACTAGTTGGGCAGTCAGTCGACCGACCCGAGAGATGCACAATGCAGTTTGCGACCAGCAATCGACTGATGGACGACCGCCACATGGAGCCGATCAAATGCAAGTCATGTTCTGTGGATGTATATTTAGGGGTATTGTACCCTACTTTGTAACTAAGAAACGTGATTTGTATTGAGAGTTCTAGGGTTAGTTTGTTTGAGAGAATTTTATGATAAATTGCGTAGTTTCTTTATTTGAATCAATTTTGTTCAATTTGATATTCGGATCAATTTATAACCCTTGTAACTCTATTAATTGAATATGATCTTCTCCCTTCTGTCTCGAGGACATAGACAAGTTGGTGAACCTCATTAAAATCTCATGTTCTCTCTTTGTGTTGGTTCGTGTTATATTGGTTCGTGATTGACTCGGCGTTGTTACTCTGATCTTGGTAATTGACGTGTGTTGGATTCCCCCAGAAGGCACAAAAAAAACTTTTTTTTTCTTTTTTTTCTCCATTTTTCATTGAAAAATCCGAAAGATCTAAAAAAAATTCATCCTTTTCTTCTTCTAAGTTCTTCAACTCTGTTTTGAGAAGTTAAACAAAAAAATATCACTTTTTCCTCTTTTTTCTCCTTATCTCCACTAAAAAAACAAAAACAAATATTTAAAAAAAATCAACCTTTTTCTCCTTCTTTCTTCTCTTTAGCTTCTCTTACTCCCTTGCCGTTGTTTCATTTTGGATCATATTAAACAACCATAGTTTTTTTATTGTTAGCTCACAATTTTTCCATTAAGTTTACTAAAGGTGTCTCTTTTAGCAAAGAAAATCTCAATTTCTTCATTAAATATAAATTTGATGAAAACATCAAACTTTTAGTAATGAAAGTTTTATTGATGGGTTCTCTTTAGCTTCTATGCAAGCTATATGCTTTCTTGTATAATTGTCTACCTTTCATTATAAGTGATCTACCTTTACCTTAACAGTTTTTTCATTTTAATTATACATTATTCAATTTTATTTCTAAATATTTATTTTTATATAAACTATTTACTTTTATTTCAAATATGCAATCTATCTTTAAAATATCTATATTTAAATTAAACTATGTGATTTTATTTTTAAATATCTACATTTAAAATGTCTACATTTACATATAAATTAATTTTCTTTACTTTAAATTATCTATATTTATTTCTAAAATAACTATATTTATATGTTAAATATCCGTATTTATTTTAAGTTGTCGACTATTTAGTATAGTATATTTGTTTTTAGATTAATCTATCTACTTTCTTCTGAAATTGTCTACTTTTTAGTCTACCTTTCATATCAAGTTGTTTACCTTTTAGTTCAATCTATCAATTGTGATGTGTATATCTTCCATTCTTCTTAATTGTCTATTTAGTTCTGTATCTTTATCTTTTGTTTCAATATATTTACCTGTGATGTAAAACTATACACTTTTAAATTTAGAATGTCTACATTTCATATAAAAGTATCAATCTTTTAGTTCAATATACCCATCTTTGATATAACATTGTCCACCTTCTAGTTCAGTATGTCGATCTTTCGTACAAACTGTTCACCTTTTTACTTCAATATGTCTATTTTTTGTATAAAACTGTCCATCTTTAAGTTCAATATGTCTATCTTTAAGTTCAGTAATATAAAACTATCTACCTTTGTCATTTACATGAAGTGTCTAACTCTTAGCTTAATATATCTACTTTTATGGTAAAGATTTTACCTTTTAAATTAGTATATCTACTTTTGTTTTACAAGTTGTCTACTTTTTAGTTTAATTTGTCTACCTTTCATAAAACTTTCTATCTATAGTACAATATATTTATTATTCAAAAATTACTTAGTACATTTATTCGGAAGATTGTTGCGATAAAAGAATTCAATAAAAATAAATTTATAAGAAAAAAACAATAGCCCACTATGTTTACAAGGAAAAAGTTAAATAGAAAATCTCTTATTTTTAATTTGCTATTAAATAGTATGCAAGAAAAAATATATACTTTCTCGTAAAATAAGTGTATTAAAGGTCTAACACTAGGAGTACCAGTTTAAATGCTATTGCAACCTCCAATATTACAAAATCTCAAACTTTTCAAGGTTCTATTTTTAAAAAAAAGATGACAAGATGGTGATGGTAGACAACTTGGATACAATAATTGAATAGTTTTCGAGCCTGATCCTTTTTCTACGCTTAGGTACACTTAATGTGCCTCACATGTACCTGCTTGTAATATATAACTCACTTTAGGAAGGTAATATAAAGATTATTAAACTACTTCATACATTGTATTTGCTTTTTTGTGGGGACAAAAGCCTAATCACACATTGAACTTGGTCAAGGATGTTTTTGGCACGAGAAAACATATCAAACCAACTCTTTGATGTCTACCTTCCTAACTGGTAGAGGTTCCTTTCCCCCAGATTAATGAAGAAGGGAGAATTGAGTTGATTCTTTCAAAGAATAAAAAGCGATGCACTGAGTCGAGGGGGGCACCGTGGAAAATATCTTAGGGATTAAATCATTATTCTACTGATTTTAAGAGATTAAAATTCTGATTTTAAGAGATTAAATAAATTTTAATTACTTCATTTATTTACATTGAATATTGTAACCTTTATTCTCATATTGGATCATTTTGCAACTACTTTTCATGTGAATTTTATTATATAAGTGTTTCCAAGTAATATTGGTCTCTTTTGTGTTTGTTCTTAGTTGATTGTTTTTCATTTTTTGTCTAAATTGGTATTTTGAATTTGATTGATAATTTCATTAGAAATTCATGATCGATTTACGTGCCAAATCTGATCATATGGATTGTGGGTGGGTTTAAAAGCCCTTTGGCAGGCTTACATCCCAAATTTTATAGCGTATTTTGGATTGAGATAGATCCTAAGATTATGTGGTAGATTTAAAATTGAATCTTATAGGATACTACCCCAACCTGATGGCGACTAATGTTCTTATCTGAATTTTCACTCAAATGTTTTACAAACAACGAATACTTACAATTACTAATGATGAAACAAGATTATTTATTATTTTATCTGATAAACATGTAAACAGACAAAATTTGAGCTATTGTCATTTACTTAGAAGTAATTAATCAGGTTTATACAAAAATTATTATTAACATTGCATAATTGTATATATGGTAAATTTATGGATATTTAGAATAAAATAAAAGTAAACCTAGTATCTTTAGATTAATTCAATATTATAACCACAATTATAGCTATAATTAGATGCATTTCCATCAGGCCTAAGTTTGGGTATGAGTTGGTTCCTCAAAATTCTTATCCTTTGATACGCCTTCAAGTCCATCACCAAGTCAGTCTGAGACCTGCAAGTGAGAACAGGTCAGTTGGGGGTCAGATTCCTGGCTATCCCACCTCCAACGTTCAAATCAGTCATTGCTCATTAGAGAGTTATCTGGAAAAGACAGTGAGAAATGAATATTATACCTCTGCGAGGTCCCTGAGATCTATTTATAGACAGAGAATCACCTGTACTGTTATTGCCAGCTGGGTCGATGAGCCCCTATGATTGTTAGTCTCACTCTTTGAGCATGGGTGCATTGTACTCAAAATTATGTTAACACTACTTGAAAGTGAGTAAGCCCACAGCAAATCCCTGGGATGAATTTATAATTTTTTTGGCAATCATAATTATTTTTTGTATGACTCGCAAAAATCGGTGAAAGATGTTCCGGCCGAATTTTATTATCTTGATTTGGACTATCCATTAATCTTATAGTATAAGAGAGGATGTGAACCTCTGCTCGATTTTTACTATTATAATATCCTTATTTTAAAATACAGTGTTTAAATAAAATATACTGGTATTTTAAAATATACATGTACATTTATTTATTAATCATTAACTATTATTTGAGTTTGTTATGTGTTACAGTGATTATGGACCCGCTCGTGAGATACGGATCCGATCTGGATACGTGTTCGCTGTGGAGCCGATACACTGGCGATTCGAAAACCGACCCACAAGTTGATTCAGAGATCCGGACCGATTCATACAGTGAAGACCCGGTGATGATTTAGACCCAAAACCGCGTCATTTCATGTGAGTGTTCTTTGTTTACTTTATTGAGTATTTCAGTATTATTTCATGTTAGTATCTTATTATCTGACTTTAAATTGTGTATCATTGTGGTATATTAAATTAGAATAAAACTTATTTTGTTAAACTTTAATTCTTTAAATTACCTATTTAAATTCCTAGCATTAAAATATAATTAGAAAGTTGTAAATTTTCATGAAATTATTCTGTTCATACCTGCATATCAGTACTCATCATGAACATCATGATATCAAATAGAAAAGTTGACTGATTGTACATGACATCTACCTGATAATCATACAGTCCCTGTGATTAAAGTCATTGGGAAAATATTGTTAGACGGTAACAGCATCCTCCTGCTTATCCTATTCACTGACATCATGTAATCTGATCACACTATTGATATTGTTATGTTGCTATCACCGAGTTATCCCAGTGATCTAGTTAACGTGTACATTAAATAATTTTAATAAACTAATAACATGATATTAAACAACTTATACCGGGATTGAAAAATTATTGGAGAAGACAACATCTGTATTTGGGTGTACTTAGGATATAGGTTGCACAACCGAAAGAGAGTTCTACTGTAGGGTCCCGTGGGTGACTGACACCCCGTCCTGTTCTTGTTCTTATTATACATGTTATACATATTACTTGACCTATTATACATCTTACCGGGCCTGGTTCTGCGACAGGAGTCTGGGCCGTGATTTCGGGTATGCACGGAACCCACTTAAAATATAGATAATGTCTCCAATCAATCATTTTCAATAATATAGGACCCTGATTGACGTGTGTAGTAGGCATAGTATGGGACGCGCCCATTACATGTGGCAATCGGTCTTCGCTGACATAATTGATACAAAACTGAATCTTACACTGACATTGATAAATACATGTTATGATAGACACCTGACTGTACACTTGACCTGACGTATGAAATTATAATATATTGATCTTATTACTTTTAAAGTTAGGTATTGCATGTCATAATGATATTTGTACTATACTGATTGATATTTATTGCACCATACTCTCTTCTTATTATTGTTTTATTCATGTCATTTTTTTTATCCAATATGTTGCCATAATAGTATCATGATATGCTCACACATTATATGCACGTGCATCTCTCCTTTTTTTACACACTCATTGGGTTGCTCTTTGACGACCCTAGATTTACACATCCAGATATTGGATACTTTATTTTGTTATTTAGGTGTTGTCAGATTGTACGCTTCGTGAGGAGTTTGGAGTTACCATCGGCTTGATTATCGGCATTCCTGCTTTCTTTTATTCGTTGATTCCTTTTCTCTTTGTATCAGTCTTAGTTTTTATCTTATTTCATTTCTATGTTCATTGATATCATGTGTAGACATCTATATGTAGTATTGCAGTGATATCGATCTTATTTAGTAGATTTTATATAGCTTGTTCAGGTTACTCTAAGCTTAGCGTGTATACGTGGGGTATTCTTCTCGCGTATATACGTCACCGACCCTCATCGCGACCCCGTTTCCATGTATCTTGGGAAACGGGGCGTGACAACTATGTTTATCAATAAGATTCATATAAATGTCTTATTGCACATGGCACTACAGTGATTGAAAGATGCATAAGCTATGTAGATGACAAGCCAAAGAGATTAGTATTGGGATGTCTTGATCATGTTTCAGTTACCTAATGCTATGGGAACCTTCTCAGAACTGACGCTGAGCGAAGCGCAGTGAGTAAGGCTTCATGCAGAGGGGTGTTTTGGAAATTTTTGTATTGATTCAACTATATTTTATAGCTCGTGTATGAGGGGAAGGGGTGTTTTGGAGATTTTCTATTGGAAAAAAATCTAGGTTATAGGGTCTGTTTAGAGCCGCGAAAGGATCCATTCTATATTGTGTAATGTCTCTCTTCCAAATAGTGAAATGATTTATGGCTATCTAAGTAGGACTTGTTGGGAAATGAAAAATTTTAAGTGAATCTTTGAGCTGAATTGAGGCGTGATCATTTGATAGAATCACACGGATAATAGTTGAAGTGTGATATCCTTTCATTTGGGATGAACATAGTATATTCACATGTTCAATTCTGTTTCCGAATGAGTGAGATATTCAAGTCGGAAGTTAGCCTAATTCAATAGCTAAAGGGGATTAAAAGACGATAAGATAATTTAGTCCCATATTAGATATGATGTGAAAAATTGAGGGGTTTATATATGAAAAGATGGGAACAAAGGGTGTACCCTTTGGGTACTTGGAGTTTTCGTGTGCGTTTGGGGGAAAACCTTGCCCGCACACGCGCGCTGCCACCGCCTGCCCCGTCCCGGCACCGGAGCCCGGGTCTTGGTCTGGGCGCGGGTCCATTTGACCAAGCTGGCACCCGGATAGAACGGTCCAAACTGAACAATTGTGATGGCTTCCTCCAACGGGTTTACATTTTCTGACACAGAACAACATAGTTCTTCTCTACACTGAAGAAGAGAAACAGAAATTCTGAATCTGTGCCTTCTTAAGACATAAATTCTTCTCTCTTCTTTCCTTCTCTTATAGTGAATATTCTCCATATTAAGGCAAATATTCTCTCTAAAATTTGTTTGTGTCCTAACTTTAAAATGACAATTATACAGGGGTTATGCTGTAATAATTATTTATTTAAATAATACTGTGAATAAATTTATTATATATTGAGACTGACTAATTCCTATCTACATGGTGTTTAACTAAGGAAGAGAATTGGAAGGTGGTTCTATAATTAAGGAAGAATAAAAAACCTGCCACCTGATACTTACCGACCTAGCTAATTAGATCGGTGACATTTATTAGTTGTCAGAACTAACATTCTTAAGAGAATTAATATATTGAAGTTACTAACTTTTATTATGACTAAATGCAGAAGATGTCTGAAACTAATCAAGAGTTCCAGCAAGGCACCGAACACGCAAATTCAGACAGTGGTGCCCGCTCCACTTCCTAACCAGAAGCCGGAGAAGCCATAAAAGTTTGATGGCACAAAATTCAAGAGATGGCAACGAAAAATGCTTTTCTATCTGACCACTCTACATCTGGCCAAATTGCAAGAAGATCCACGGAAACTCGGAACTGATTGAGATTCTGTCCTTACAGTTGATGCATAAATACAAGGTGACTTCCTTAACTAAAATTATATTTTAAATGGACTGGATGACTCTCTTTATAATGTCTACAATCCTACCCCAATGACAAAGAAGTTATGGGCAAGCCTCGATAAAAAGTACAAGATAGAGGATGCCGGTACTAAGAAGTTTAACGTTGGACAATTTTTAGAGTACAACATAGTGGATAGCAAGACTGTGATTAGTCAAGTGCAAGAGTTCCAACTTATCTTGCACGAAATAGAGGCTGAAGATATGATACTTGTAAATCACCTAGAGGGGGGTGAATAGGTGATGGCTAATCTAATGGTCACTAAATGTGAAATTAAAAACTTATTAAACTAAACACCAAGTTTAACACAAGAGTGTAGCCGGATTCACCATGAAGGGCTCTGGACTAACTCCTCAAGATTCCTCTAAATAAGAGTTGAGGTGCCGCATTGGCTCTCTTGGTTGAAAACTAGTGTTAGCAAATAATCCCCAAGCATATATCAATTAAGCACACAATGAATATCAAGCATATAAAGATAAACACAATAATAGCATGCAAGATATAAACAAGTAAGAGATAGAGAGAGCAATTGCAAACACGGGATATTTGTTTCGAGGTTCGAGCATACTTGCTCTACATCCCCGCCTTCAACACTATGAAGGATTTCTACTAGAATCGATCCCACCGGATCACTCCGTGCAGCAACACCTACAAGGCGAGTTCACACTTGAACTCCTTAGACTCTCTAGTCCCGTACACACCGCAAGCTCACTAGCTCGCCGAGGCCGCACCTTAAACAAAGAGTTCACACACGAACTCGAAACCACCGCGTACACACTTGTCCGCCTCCTCAAAGTACAAAGATGAACTTTGGTGATCACAACTCTTTGATCACCTAAAATCCTCTCACAACAAATTCCCTATAGGTAGATATAGTAATGGATAACTCAAGTGTTGTGTGAGAAAACAAGGATTGAAATGGTGGAGGAAAACTCAAGAAAATCACTTCAAACACTCTTGATAAAACTCCCCTTTTGATTGGAAATATTTTCTCTCAAATAAGTAGAGAAAACCTCTTGAAAGAGTAGGAAAAACTGGCTCAAAACCCACTTGAAAATCTTGTAGAAAACAGCCCCCAAATGCCCCAATTTATAGGGCTAGAAAAACTAGTCGTTGGGAGCCAGAATGACCTGTCGGTCGACCGCCCGATCGACCGCCAACGGTTAGATTTCTGACCGTTGGGGCTTTGGTCGACCGGCCGGTCGACCGAGACCCTGGAACAGAGAGCAGATCTCTCTGCCGGTCGACCGCCCGGTCGACCGGGGCCTTTTTAGAGAGCAGAGCTCTCTGGACGGTCGACCGGCCCTCCAGCACTGTCTGGCGTGCACGTCTGTGCACGTCGATCGACCGGCCCGGTCGACCAACTTCAAAGTGCGGTCGACCGGTCGGTCGACCGACAGAAGCCAGACCAGACATTTTTAGGGATTAAAAAGTTAGTATTTTAACACAAATAAAATCCCATAAAATCATGAAAAATCTATAAAAATAGTTTTAACATTATACTTTGATATACAAACATGTTTGACAAAAATAAAGACATGTTACAAACAATTTGAACTATTTTTGTAACTTAGAAAATTTGGCTCAAACCAAAAACTGTATTTTCCAAAATTGGTTTTTTCAAAACTTATTTTTCCAAACTTCTCCAAATACAAAAACAAGATATTTAAACTCTTTTAAAGCATAGTGTGTATGGATATGATCCACTACACATACATGGTGAAATATCTATGTTTTTGACACTAAGCACTAAACATGGTTTTGGTTAAAAACATGTATATAAGAAATACCAAAAACCAAACCGATATTTTGTCAAAAAGAAAACTCTTTTCTAAAATGACATCTCTTTTTATGAAAACATAACTAAATCAAGAGTGTGTGTGTATATGGTATACTTGAGCAATCCACCAACTATTCTATCCTTTACATTTTATCTAAAAACAAGATCTTATAAAAACAAACCTAGACACAAGTCTTCATGAAGTCTTCACTTGAAATCTTCTCATCTTCTTGACTTGGTCCACAAACGATCCAACGAGCTTGACTCCTCTCGAGTACTTGATGTGATCTTGATGCATAGGCTCGTGAATCAAACCGTGTTAGCTCCAAAACTTGACTTTAAATCCTTTGTTGAAGCTATACACCTACTAAGATCTTGATCATGAATCTGTTACTAATTAAACACAAGATCATTAGTACTATAACTACATGAGTTGATCATCATCAAAACTAGAGTGATGGGCCAACAATCTCCCCCTTTTTTATGATGACAAAACTCATGAAGTTATATATGCATGGATTAAAGTAAAGCTTCAAAAAAGCTCCCCCTTAACTCATGCATAGCAATAAACAATAAGATATGACAATGAAGCACATGAATCTAAACAAACATGTATGCAAATACATGGAGATAAAACAAATCAAATTCTTTTTCTCCTATTTGAAAAATAAAACATATATGCATAAACAAAAATCCTTCTCCCCCTTTATGAATAAAGCAAGGAAAACATGTATATATATCAAAATACTTCTCAAATACTTTTCCCCCTTTTTGTCAATCATCAACAAAGGGGTTAAAGTAAAAACAAATCAACCAATAAAAGGTATATGCGATATATATTCATGAAGAGGAAGACGCTAAGTTAACTTCCCTACATATATACATTACATGAAAGAGGGATGACAAGCCTTAATTTACATAACGCATAATATGCAATGCATAAGAGGAGATGTGAAGCTCCCCCTACACACGTGTACCACATAAAGAAGAGTTGTCAAGCTTCTCAATAGAAGATACACTCAACATGAATCTATATGTAGAAGAGATGTTAAGCTCCCCTTGCATATAGGCAAGACAAATCAAAACAATTTTAATTTTCCTTATTAAAACAAAATTTTGAATTTTTTTCTCAATAAAACAAATTTTGAGATATCTTAGAAAATCATATTTTAAGATATCAATTGTAAATAATCATTACAAATTTTGAATTTTGATACCAATTTTAAAAATAATGAACAATTTTCTTATATTAATAAGCTTATGCATTAAAATATCAATTGAAAAATCAATTGAAAAACAAGATTTGAATTAAGCTTAGCATAAGCAATACTTTGTGCTTTAAACATGAAAACCGATTTTGACTTAAGCACAAACAAAATATATATATGTATGAAAAGGAAATACCAATAGAAGTTGACATTATTTGAATTAGAAAGCATACATATATATAAACAAATATGAGTATATACAAAAATATCAATTGAGATATCAATTGAAAATAACAATGTAAATCATGTATATAACTCACAAACTACCAAATTTGAAGAATAAATAACTAGTTAAATTATTTTTTGAAAAACTAGTTAAAGATCCTTCAAAAACATGAAAACAAGTCATATGTATCCATGAAGCATACTAAATACATAAACGTTGACACTCGGAATCTGTAAAGCTCAAAATAATCATGAAACAAAGTCATGAATAAACAAATAAAGTGTGAGTGTTCAAAAATCATGTAAATAGCATTTTTCATGAAATAAATCAATAAAGCTCAAAATAAACATGAATATTATTTTATCAAACAAAACATGAAAATTCATTTTTCACTTAAAACACAATTCAAGGTATATGTATGTTTTATCCAAAGCTAACAATATGCATACATATCCCAAACATAAAAGAGTCTATTAATGGTATTTGCATGAAGGCAAGAGACTCACAGATATACATGTATATTTATTAGATTTGAATAAAAAAATTGCATATACATGAAGTAAAACATGAAAGTAGGCAGAACATGTATAAATGAGAAAATTATCAAAACTAGCCTATACATGTGCATATAGTGAGTACAAATGAATAATGAAGTGCAAACATATATGAATCAATTTGTTGTTCACTTTTGTACTTGTATAAATACAAGTTTTGACAAATACTACATCAATCATGTATTTACCACATGAAGTACAAAAAAAAACCATGAACATGCTATATGATATCATATATAAGAAGCATGTAAATAAATTAGGAGTTTTTAGAGATAGTTATCAACACATGAACCATACTCCAAATCTCCAAAATATGGTGGTAGTCCCACCAAAACTGTTGGCCCAAAGGCCTATCACTCTAGTTTTGATGATGATCAACTCATGTAGTTATAGTACTAATGATCTTGTTTAATTAGTGACAGATTCTTTATCAAGATCTTAGTAGGTGCAAAGCTCAACAAAGGATATATTGTCAAGATTTAGAGCTTGCATGATGTGATCCAAGGAGCTTTTGGATCAAGCTTGGACCAAGTCAAGAAGATGAGAAGCCTTCAAGGGAAGACTTCAAGGAGTTGAAGACTTGTGTCTAGGTATAAGATTTTTATTTGTTTTAGATAAAAATGTAAAGGATAGATAGTTGGTGGATTGCTCAAGTCTATATCACACACACACTCTTGATAGAACTCTTGATAGAATGATTTTCATAAAAGATTTTCCTAGTTAAGAAAAGATTTTTGTTTTGTGATAAAATACAATTTGGTTTTTGGTATTCATGTATACATATCTTATATCCAAAACCATGTTTAGAGCCTTATGTCAAAAACTAGATATTCATCTTATTTGTGTAGTGGATCATATCCATACACACTATGCTTTAAAAGTATATCTTGTTTTGTATTTGATGAGATTTTCCTTATGACAAAATATCTACTTTGGGTCTTGGTAATTTCTTATATACATATCCTTTAACCAAAACAAGTTTAGTGCTTTATGTCAAAAACTAGATATTTCATCTTGATTGTGTGGTGGATCATATCCATACACACTTTGCTTTATAAGTTCAAAATATCTTGTTTTTGTATTTTGTGAAGTTATGAAAAAACAAGTTTTAGAAAAACATATTTTTAGAAAAACAATTTTTATTTTGATTGAAACTATTTTTCTGGATTTACTGTGAATTTCTGGGATTTTATTAAGTTAAAAGACCAATCCTTAATCCCAATTTTCTGGTTCTGCCAGTTCTGATTTTTCAGAACTGACAGAGGCCGGTCGACCGGGTCGGTCGACCGGACGTGCACAACGTGCACGCCAGTGTGCACTGGAGATCGGTCGACCGGGCCGGTCGACCGCTTCAGAGAGCTTTGCTCTCGGGAAGTATCGGTCGACCGGGCCGGTCGACCGACAGAGAGTTTACTCTCTTCTCCAGTTGCTCGGTCGACCGGGTCGGTCGACCGGAGGCTGCAACGGTCGGATTTTAGACCGTTGCCGGTCGACCGGGCCGGTCGACCGGTAGCACTGACAGAGCCCCAACGGCTCTATTTTCTGACAGCCTATAAAAGGGGGTCTTGTCAACTGTTTTTGGTAGAAGATTTTGGAGACCTTTGAGCTAGTTTTTCCAACTGATTTCAGAAGTTCTCTCCACATAATTGAGTGCAAATACTTCCCATCTTAAAGGGAGTTTTTATCAAGAGAGTGTTTTAGTGATTCTTTGAGATTTTCACCATAGTCTTTCCTTGCTTTTCTCACACCACACTTGAGCTATCCATTGCTAGATATTCCTATAGGTGTGTTGTAGTGAGAGTGCTCTTTAGGTGATCAAGTGTTGTGATCATCAAAGAGATTTTTCTTTGTTATTTGAGGATACGGGCAAGTGTGCTCGTTGGTGGTTAGAGTTCGGTTGTGAACTCTTGGTGGTTTGAGGTGCGGCCTCGGCGAGTCGGTGGACTTGCGTGTGTAAGGGACTTTGGAGTCCGAGAGCTTGTAGGTGTTGCGGCACCGAGGAGAGATCCGGTGGGATCTTACATAGTGGAAATCCTTCGTGTGTCGAAGGCGGGGATGTAGAGCAAGTGTGCTCGAACCTCGAAACATACCCTTGTGTTTGCGATTGCTATCTCTTGCTCTCTCTCTCTTTGTCTCTTGTTATATCTTGCATTACTTACATTGTCTTTACTATTACATGCTTGATATTCCCTTGTGCTTAATTGTTATATACTTGCGTGGGATTGCTTGATAACACTAGTATTCAACCAAGAGAGCCAACGCGGCACCTCAACCCATTCAAGGAGAATCTAGAGGAGTTTGTCCAGAGCCTCGAAAGGGGAATTCGGCAACACTCTTGTGTTATACATAAGTGTTTAATTAAAGAAGTTTAATTTGGTCAACTTAGTTTTAATTCCGCATTATTTGTTCATAAGTGACCATTAGATTAGTCATCACCTATTCACCCCCCCTCTAGGTGATCTTACAAAAACTCCTTGATAACGGTGCATCAAATATGTGTCCATCAAGTCCATGTGCATCCACCATCAAAGCATCATTTCTCTCACGTCGTGTGAGAGCCCTCACCTACATCAAAAACACAAGGTGGGAATTTTGGTACCCATTTTCTTTTGGGTCTTTGGGGGTTAGCTTTGTAAGGAACCCAAACATTTTTATTATTAGCAAAATTTAAAGTATTTATCTTATCATAACAAAATTTTGCTAAATGGCCTTTGCGGCCACAATGTGTACATTTGTACACCTTAGGATGCATATGAGTGTGATTGTGATCGTGGCGTGCAAAGTGTGCATATGCATGATGAAGATGATGTGCATGAACATGGGGAACTTGTTTCTTTTGAAACAAAGATTCTAATCTATTATGGTTAAATGCACATGTACTCAAAGTTGAGCTCAAACAATCAATTTTATTTTTCAAAAATTTAACTTCATTTTTATCATTGGTTGTGGCATGAAGAGCATGATCTATAGTCCTTTTCTTTTTAGAAACATTTACTTTTTCTTTTTCAATAATTTTTCTTTTTAAAGAAGTGTTCTCTTGTAAAGCAATTTCCTTTTGTTTTTCCACCAAAACAATTTTATTTTTCAAAGAAGTATTTCCTTCACATAAATCATTCAATTTAGAAAGCAAGGAAACATTCTCATTTTTCAAATTTTCATTTTCTTTTACAAAGCATGCAATTTTATTTTTAAAAGACTCATTTTATTTTAAAACATTTTCAAATTTATTTTGTAAAGAATCTTTTTCATTTAGCATGCAATCAAATTTCTTTTTCAAATTTTATTATCTTTTCTAAGCATGTCATATTTTTCTAAAAGTTGTTGACAAAAAGATGTAAGCTCATCATAGGACATATCAACATCTTCATCTACCTCGGATTCGGTAGTTACCTCAAGGGGGTTATCCCCTTGGACTATGTAGAACACGTTGGAGGTGTCGCTTCCAACATCCGAATCGCTCCCCGCATAATATAGTTCTTTTTCGCCAAGGGAGGTGATGACGTTCCATGCTACAAAAGCCGAATCAATATTAGAAACCTTAGATAAATATTCATCATTTAGGGTAGATCTTAAAGTATGTAGAGCTTTTGCATTAGCCTCATTATTTTTACCATTTATACAATATGAATCTTTAGTAGTGGCAAAATAAACATGAATGCCAAGGGCTTTGAGGTATAGGGACATCTTAACCTTCCAAGTTTGGATGTTAAGAATATCAAAGGTGGGAGGTGTCATGAAATCCATGGTGTGTGTACAAATATTAAGATTAGCCTAAAAATGAGGATCTTTAACTCTAGGTTGTTAGACCCAAATCAAGAGAACTTGGCTCTGATACTAATTGTAAATCACCTAAAGGGGGTGAATAGGTGATGGCTAATCTAATGGTCACTAAATGCGGAATTAAAAACTTATTAAACTAAACACCAAGTTTAACACAAGAGTGTAGCCGGATTCCCCGTGAAGGGCTCTGGACTAACTCCTCAAGATTCCTCTAAATAAGAGTTGAGGTGTCGCGTTGGCTCTCTTGGTTGAAAACTAGTGTTAGCAAATAATCCCCAAGCATATATCAATTAAGCACAAAATGAATATCAAGCATATAAAGATAAACACAATAATAGCATGCAAGATATAAACAAGTAAGAGATAGAGAGAGCAATCGCAAACACGGGATATTTATTTCGAGGTTCGAGCACACTTGTTCTACATCCCCGCCTTCAACACTATGAAGGATTTCCACTAGAATCGATCCCACCAGATCACTCGGTGCCGCAACACCTACAAAGAGAGTTCACACTTGAACTCCTCGGACTCTCTAGTCCTGTACACACCGCAAGCTCACTAGTTCGCCGAGGCCGCACCTCAAACAAAGAGTTCAGACACGAACTCGAAACCACCGCGAACACACTTGTCCGCCTCCTCAAAGTACAAAGATGAACTTTGGTGATCACAACTCTTTGATCACCTAAAATCCTCTCACAACAAATTTCTTATAGGTAGATATAGCAATGGATAGCTCAAGTGTTGTGTGAGAAAACAAGTATTGAAATGGTGGAGGAAAACTCAAGAAAATCACTTTTAAACACTCTTGATAAAACTCCCCTTTTGATTGGAAATATTTTCTCTCAAATAAATGGAGAAAACCTCTTGAAAGAGTAGAAAAAACTAGCTCAAAACCCACTTGAAAATCTTGTAGAAAACAGCCCCCAAATGCCCTAATTTATAGGGCTAGAAAAACTAACCGTTGGGAGCCAGAATGACCTGTTGGTCGACTGCCAACGGTCAGATTTCTGACTGTTGGGGCTTCGGTCGACCGGTCGGTCGACCGAGACCCTGAAACAGAGAGCAGATCTCTCTGCCGGTCGACCGCCCGATCGACCGGAGCCTTTCCAGAGAGCAGAGCTCTCTGGACGGTCGACCGGGTCGGTCGACCGGCCCTCCAGCACTGTCTGGCGTGCACGTCTGTGCACGTCGGTCGACCGGCCCGGTCGACCGACTTCAAAGCGCGGTCGACTGGTCGGTCGACCGGCAGAAGCCAGACCAGACATTTTCAGGGATTAAAAAGTTGGTATTTTAACACAAATAAAATCCCATAAAATCATGAAAAATCTACAAAAATAGTTTTAACATTATACTTTGCTATACAAACATGTTTGACAAAAATCAAGACATGTTACAAACAATTTGAACTATTTTTGTAACTTAGAAATTTTGGCTCAAACCAAAAACTGTATTTTCCAAAATTAGTTTTTTCAAAACTTATTTTTCCAAACTTCTCCAAATACAAAAATAAGATATTTAAACTCTTTTAAAGCATAGTGTGTATGGATATGATCCACTGCACATACATGGTGAAATATCTATGTTTTTGACATTAAGCACTAAACATGATTTTGGTTAAAAACATGTATATAAGAAATACCAAAAATCAAACCGGTATTTTGTCAAAAAGAAAACTCTTTTCTAAAATGACATCTCTTTTTATGAAAACATAACTAAATCAAGAGTGTGTGTGTATATGGTATACTTGAGCAATCCACCAACTATTCTATACTTTACATTTTATCTAAAAATAAAATCTTATAAAAACAAAGTTAGACACAAGTCTTCATGAAGTCTTCACTTGAAGTCTTCTCATCTTCTTGATTTGGTCCACACACGATCCAACGAGCTCGACTCCTCTCGAGTACTTGATGTGATCTTGATGCATAGGCTCGTGAATCAAACCGTGTTAGCTCCAAAACTTGACTTTAAATCCTTTGTTGAAGCTATACACCTACTAAGACTTGATCATGAATCTGTCACTAATTAAACACAAGATCATTAATACTATAACTATATGAGTTGATCATCATCAAAACTAGAGTGATGGGCCAACAATACTATCTGAAACTTTTTACGTTGCTACTATCGTGGAGAAACTCTCACCTGTGTGGAGAGATTTGAAGAACTACCTAAAACACAAACGCAAGGAGTTGAAGTTGAAAGATCTCATTGTGAGGCTTAGAATTGAGGAGGACAACCAAAAATCTGAGAAGAGGAGTAATAAGAACTCCTATGAAGCAAAAGTTAATGTGATCAAAGACTCAAAGAGGAAAGCATCTACTTTCAAAGGCTTGAACCTGAAAAAGACTACCCCAGAAAGTAAAGAATCAAGAAGAGAAGAACAAGCGTTTCAAAAGAACTTGCTACATCTGCAACAAAGAGACACAAGACAAATAATGTCACATTCCAAAAAGAACAAGAAGTACCAGCCACAAGCAAACTTGACTGACCATGCGTCGCCAAGCCTATCAGCTGTGGTGTTAGAAATGAATCTAACAACCAACAATAAGGATTGGTGGGTGGACATAGGGGATACCCGACACATCTGATTTGAGAAAATTTTATTTACTGAATATAAAAAACTAGAGTATGATGAGCAACTGTTCATAGGTAACTCAATCGTCTCCAAGATTGAAGGAAAGAGAAATGTCATACTGAAGTGGACATTTGGAAGGAACTCACTCTGAATGATGTGCTACATGCTCTAGATATCCGCAAAAGCCTGATTTTTGGTTCAATTCTTGTAAGAAAGTTTTAGAATGGTTTTCAAATTTGATAAATTTGTGCTTACTAAGGGTGAGGTGTATGTGGGAAAGGGTTATCTTGTTAATGGCCTTTTTAAGGCCAATGTTGTTGTTCTGGACAAAAAGTCCGTGTATCTATACACGAAACTCATAAATAAAGAAAAATTTTCTATTTATTTACTTGAGTCTCCTATTTTAAGATATGCTAGATTCGGGCATGTAAATTATAAGTCTTTACAAAACTTATCTAATTTAGGATATATTCGTAAACTCAACTTGGAATAAATTTGCAAGTGTGAGATATGTGTTGAAGCCAAGTTCGTGAAAAACTCATTTCACTTAATTAATTGACATACAGAACCTTTAGGGTTAATACATAGCGATTTGTGTGACTTGAAGTTTGCGCCAACAAGAGGTGAGAAATGTATTGTATTAATTTTATTGATGACTGTATAAGATACTGTTATGTGTATCTTCTAAACAGTAAGGATAAGGTAATGAGTATGTTTATAACATATAAAGCTGAGGTTGAGAATCAACTCAATAAGAATATAAAGATTCTAAAACCAATCAAGACGGAGAATATGAATTAAATGAATTCAGTGAGTTATGTGTTAAATTTGGTATATTCTATCAAACTACAACATCATATACTCCTCAGCAGAATGTGATTGCTGAATGAAAGAAAAGAACTTTGAAGGAGATGGTTAATTTTATACTCGAAGTTCTGGAGCACCACAGAACTTATGAGCGAAAGCTCTGTTAACTACAAATTATATTCTAATTAGAATATTCTACAAGAAACTTGGTCTTATACCTTTTGAGCTTTGGTATGTAGGGCATGTTCTCATCATTACCTCAAAATGTGGGGGGTGCCTTACAAAGGCACTAGAACCACTACCTAAAAAGACTAAGTTAGGAGGAAAAATAATAGACTGCATTTTTATAGGCTATACCTTAAATAGCAGTGCCTATAGATTTCTGGTACACAAATCAAAAATACCCGATATTCATGTAAACATGATTATCGAATCTAGAGATGTTATGTTCTTTGAAGATATTTTTTCCATCCAAACGGGAAGAATAAAAGACTTCTGGGAAAAGAACACATGAAACATCGTTCAGGGACAAAGGACCCAATAAATCAATAGTTAATGCGAAAGTTGAACCAAAAAGAAGTCAAGATCAAGAATGTCAAAATCCTTCAGTCCAGACTTCATAGCATATGCGGTTGAAAGCGAGCCTCAAACATTTAAAAGAGGCTATATCTACTCTAAAAGCATAAATGTGAAAAGAAGTTATAAATAGCGAAATAGAATCCATCTTAAGTAACCATACTTGGGAATTGGCAAACTTGCTTTCAAGCAGTAAACTAATTGGGAGAAAGTAAATTTTCAAAAGAAAGTTAAGACCCGATAGATCTATCGATAAGTACAACGTAAGGTTAGTAACCAAGGGTTATCGATAAAAAGAAGAACTTAACTACTTCGATACTTATTCACTAGTAATAAGAATAACATACATTCGAATGTTAATTGCGATTGCAGTATTGCACAAATGGATGTCAAGACTGCATTCTTAAATGACGAATTAAATGAAGAAATATATATGGAGCAACCTGAAGGATTTATAGTCAAGGACTAAGAATACAAAGTATGCAAATTGATCAAATCCTTATACGATTTTAAACAGGCTCTAAAAATAAAGGCGTGAGAAATTCATGATTAAAGATGGATTCACTATCAATGAATGTGATAAGTGTGTTTTACACTAAGATAGTTGAATATATATATATATATATCATTGTTTGTCTTTAGGTAGACGATATGTTGATACTTGAGACTAATATTGAAGTTATTAAGTCTACAAAACATATGATATTTAATAATTTTTACATGAAGGATCTGGATGTTATTGATGTAATTTTAGAAATTAAAATCACAAGAACACCCGATAGAATCAGTCATTATATGGATAAGATGATAGAAAGATTCAAAGAACATGTGAGAAAAGAGAATACGAATTCTTTTCTCTCACACCTTTGCAAAAATACAGAAAATGGAATATGACAGTTGGAGTATTCTCAAATCATCGGAAGTCTAATGTATTTAGTGAATTGCACTCAACCCGATATTGCTTATGCTATAAGCAAATTAAGCAGATACACTAGTAACCCTTGTTGTGATCATTAAACTGCTCTATAAGAGTAGTAGGCTATGTATAATATCAAAGAATATGCGTTGAGATATGAAAAGTATCCATTGTACTTAAAGGGTACAACGATGCAAATTGGATTGCAGATTCTGACAAATCAAAATCAACCAGCAGATATGTATTTACACTTGAAGGCGCAGCTGTATCTTGAAAATCTTTCAAACAAACGTGTTTGCCCGTTCTACAATAGAATCAGAGTTTATAGCCTTGGTAAGGCTGGAGAAGAAGCAGAATGACTTCGATAATTTTTGAAAAATATACCAATGTGGCCTAAGCCAGTGCCCGCCGTATGTATTCACTGCGATAATCAAACAGCGATATCTAGGGTACAAAACTTTATATATAATAGTAAGTCTAGACACATTCATCATAGGCAGTACACCATTAAGCAGTTGCTCTCAAATGGAATTATCTCTATTGACTTTGCATCTAAAGGTAATCTAGCGAATCTGTTTACTAAAGGTTTAAGTAGAGAGCGTATAAGCTGTGCATCGAGAGGAATGGGGCTAAAGACCTAACCTTACGGAGTCAGCTTAATGAAAACCTCACTTAGCGACTGGAGATCCCACAGACTAAGTTCAAGAGGAAAAACTAGTTATGATTGACTCTACGAGTAAGAACTTAGGATCTTGATTCCAACCCATTCCTATGGTTCCAAATGCTTTCTACAAGTGAATTTAGGATAAGCTAAATGCTTTAAATGATGCCTATATCATTCTCAAAACAAGTAAGGTAGAGTAGATTACTCTTATTAGGATAATCACCAATGTGAGTATAGAACTGGATCAGCTCTTTATGAGTCTCTATGGAGGCTGTAATTCTCTAAAGATACTCTCTGAAACTAAGAAATGTCCAGGGTCAAAATGGACACAACTGAGAACCAAAATTGATTTTGAAAAGTTACTGTATGAGACCTATTGAATTGGCTTACACAAACAGTTGACAATTCAAGACCTAATTCACTAATTGGCCAGCAAATCTGATAAGACTTTCGCCAGGGAAGATTCAAGACCTAGTCAACTATCCTGATACAATTTCTTTCCTAAATTATCTTTCACTAAAGATTTTGTCTCATTGTGTGTCAATTTCTTGAATCTCCATTCATTGTGGGGGATAGGAAACAAAGAATTTTAGGTGAATTTTTGAGCTGAATTGAGGCGTGATCTACTGATAGAATCACATGGATAATGGTTGAAGTGTAATCTGCTTCCATTGGGAATGAATATGTTATATTCACATGTTCAGCTTCATTTCCGAATGAATGAGATATTCAAGTCAGAAGTTAGTCTGATTTAATAGCTAAAAAGGAATAAAAGAAGCTAAAATAATTTAGTCTCACATTGGATATGGTGTGAAAGTTGAGGGGTTTAAATATCAAAAGATGGAAACAAAGGATATGCTCGTGTACTTGGAGTTTTCGCGCGAGTTTGGAAAAAAAAAACCATGCCACACGTGCGTCACCGCAGCCACTCGCCCCGTCCCGGTTCGATGCTTGAGCCGAAGCCTAGGCTCGGGTCTGGGTCTGGGTCTAGGCGCGAATCCGTTTGACCAAGCTCTACCCGATTCTTTTTGAATCAGGGGCAAAATTGAGTTATTGGATGCGGATCCGCCCGCTGCGGGTTACTGGATGTGGGCAATTATCTGAGTGCGCGATTGGAACATTTCAGAAAGAAAACTTTGCAACAGTTCAAACAGAATAATTGTGAATTGCTCCCTCTAACGGGTTCCCAAGAGCTCTATAAATAGCGCTCCTCTCGGTTTTTTCTGAACACACAGAATAACAGAGTTCTTTCGAATCTGTGCCTTCTTAAGACAAATTCTTCTCTCTCCCCCCTCTCTTATAGTGAAAATTCCTCTATATTAAGGTAAATATTCTCTCTGAAATTTGTCTTCGTCCAAGTTTTGAAATTTCAAGTAGTGAAGGTACTGATTAATTAAGATTCGACTGTACGGTGATTTGGTAGTGCTATCTAAATACCGTGAAAGAGTTTTATCTCTTGAGAGACCAGCGTTCAGTAACCCATTAGCACCGTAGGGGGGCGTAATTGTCTTGAGGAGATTCGCTATATGCGTACCTCACTCCATATACTGTATTATTGAACTAACGTTCTTTTTACAGGGGTTATGTTGAAATATTTATTTATTTAAATATTACTGTGAGTATATTTAATTATATATTCTGACTGACTAACTCCAGTCTAATTGGTGTTTAACTTAGGAAGAGAATTGAAAAATGGTTTTGTAATTAAGGAACGTTTTATTGAACGAAAAATCTCCCACCTGGTAAATTAGATCGGTGACATTGATTAGTTATCGGAATTAACCGGACTCGCACCTTTGAACCTTGTTAAATTAACATGTTTTTGATATCTATTGATTCTACCCTAACCACTGGTACAAGATCACATAGGAAAAATTATCTTGACCACTCAAGTCATACAGGGGGTAGTGATGTCGAATAATATTCTACGGGTGGCACTTTACTGCTCAAATAGAAATGATGCCAACCTTGCTTTTGTTGCTTTAGCAAAGTGACCTTCTTTTCTGGTAGAAGGAGCTCTGAACACAGTGCAGAGTTGATGATTTTGCACCATTAATGGTGAAAAAGAGAAATGAGTCCCACAGCGGGATCCACTGGTAATCTGACTCTTGTTAGATTTCCACGGTGCGGTTTACGCTTTAACCATGCCCTTGGTTAAAGATTTCTTGGAAAATGAGACACTAATTTAAGAAGCCACGAGAGTCTTTAATTTGATTGCAAGGAGAAATTTTATCGCATATCTCTGTGATTTTTCAGGATTCAGGGATAAAAACAAAACATCAACTTCTCACATTTATTATTAACATTAATTATGTTAGATCTAAATTTATTCCATAAAAGATCTACACATATACTGTAAGCCTCTTTATCATGATCAAAGGGAAGGAGGGTTTTAGGCATACCTGATTCCATTACGAGGATGCCGAAGATTGCACGATCTCCAAGACGCCGGAGTTGAGAGAGGATTCTTCTCTCCAGCCACCAAGTTCTCTTCTTTATTCTTAGAGGAGATGAGAGGCCTCCAAGAGAGATGGTTATTGTTGTTGTTGTTGGTGGAGAGGGAACCCTACTCATGGTATATATAGCATCAAGAAACCCTAGTTCAACTCATCATAGATCTAGGCCCTTGATTTATAACACGAGTTCCACACGTGTGATGAGTCCCACATTCTAATTTAAATACACTCATGGCTAAGTGTAATTGAAAACGTGTCTAGACCCAAACCATTTAGGTTTGATCAATTCTTTATTGGGTCAAACAACATAGGTTAAGTGGGCGGGTGCAAATATCTAATTGACTTGATTAGGCCCAAAATAAATTAGACTTTAAAACATAATAAGTGTAATAATCTCCCACTTGGGCCAAGCAAGTCATACTGAATAGATATTATGCATAACTTTATGACGTCAAAACTTTAACCGCCGACAAAACCACGTTTCAAAACAATCTGGTCCATTAAGTGTCCTGCCACCGAACATGGCGATCGTTACCTTCTGTATAATCGAGGTAGGACCTTCCACATCACAAGTTTCAGAACCCCTAACGACATAGATCAAATGTGGACATGTGGCATGGAAATGTCCTCTGATCAAATAAGGTACAATTCTAACTGGTTTCCACTTTATGACTCCAACGAGTCTAGCCTTATAACTCCAACGAGTCTAACTTTATGACTCCAACGAGTCTAACTGCTAATTCAACAAACTCAAATGCGCAAAAGTAAATTTAAGAAAAGCAGTTATAAATTTATTTATCAGAATCAACAAATATCCATAAAGTGCACTTAGAAATAATGTCTGTTACATAAAATTATCCACTCCAACGAAATCAGGATATCATAATGACTAGTCATCCCCATATGAGCAATATGCTCTAAGAATACTTTAGGTGAAAATCCTTTAATGAGTGAATCTGTAATGTTAAGAATAGTGTCATCACTATCAACAGACAAAATATGATTCCGAACTTAATCATTGATGATAAGAAACTTGATGTCGATATGCTTCGACTTTGCTGAACTCTTGTCACTATTGCAGTAGAGCTTTATAGCTCTTATTGTCACAGTGTAGCTGTAATGGCCTCTCGACTAAATCCACCATCTTCCTACAATAAGGAAAATGTAAAATAAAGTGGACTTCCTATTGTCGATACATCCAGCATAATCTGAATCTGTGTATCCAATCAGCTGCAACTGATCAGATTTCATGTAGTCTTTTATTGATATCGCATAGCCTTCTTGACAGTCTTCCAGAGATCAATCCCATGATTGATCAAGTTTCTGTCAAGTTTCTCAACGGTATATGCTATGTCTGATGGGTACAAACTTGAGCATACATCAGACTTCCAATCGCCAATGCATATGGAATGTCTTTCATTTGCTCTTTCTGTAGATCGTTCTTGAGACATTAGAGTAAACTCAACTTATCTCCCTTAGAGCAATTCTTCATGCCACATCTATCTAGCACCTTATTGATATAGGGCTTTTGTGATAAACTTAATATTCCACGTGTCCTGTCACGTTGAATCTGGATGCCTATCACAAAAGAAGCTTCTCTAAAATCTTTCATCTCAAAGTTCTTTGAGAGAAAACTCTTAGTGTCAAGTAAAAGAACTATATCGTTACTTGCTAGTAGAATGTCATCCACATATAACACAAGAAATATAAGTCTACTCTCTTTAAATTTATGGTAAATGTACTGATCATCTACAATCTCTTTAAAACCAAAATCGAATATTACATGATCAAATTTCAAATACTATTGGCGGGATGCTTGATTTAGATCATAAATGAATTTCTTTATTTGCAAACAAATATTATGAAACTTTTACTTTAAAACTTTCTGGTTGCACCATATAGATTTCCTTCTTAATGCTACTATTAAGAAAGGCAATCTTAACATCCATTTGGTATAACTCCAGGTCAAAGTGAACCACGAGTGCCATAATAATCTTAAAAGAATGCTTCATGAAAACTAGGGAGAAAGTCTCCTTATAATCAATGCCCTTTCTTTGAGTGAATCCCTTTGTGACAAGATGTGCCTTATACCTTTTGACATTACCTTTCGAATCCCGCTTGGTTTTGAATACTCATTTACAACCAATCGGTTTCTTTCCTTCAGGCAACTCTACTAAATCCCAAACATCATTGTCCTTTATGGATTTTAACTCATCTTTCATGACATTTGACCACTTAGTGGAGTGAATGTTGAGTTTGGCCTCATTCAAGGATGTGGGGTCATCCTCTAGCCATATGTCAAACTCATGCTATTGGAGATAAACTATATATAGTCATTTGCAATGACTGATCTCCTCTCTCTAGTTGATCTCCTAGGCACTTGTGGTTGAGAATTTTCAGTTTCTACCTCACCAGCATGATCTACTTCAGGATGAACTGTATATGTATCTTGTGAGGATACAACTGTATTTTCATCTTGAAGTGGAACAACTACTTTATCATTTGAAACAATTTGTCATGGGTATAACAATTTGTTCTTCCTTAAATATGAAATCCTTATGTAGTTGACTCCCACTGTTCTGAATATTCTCAAAAAATTTTAGCAATCCGTCTTTATGTTCTTAGTGGAGGGACAATAAAACTTAAAGCCTTTATACCTCTCAGAATACCCTACGAATAAACAGCTAACTGTCCTTTAGTCCATCTTCTTCTCATATGGTATATATGACCGAGCTTCCACTGGACAACCCCAAACATATAGATGCCTAATACTGAGAGATTTCCCAGTCCGTAACTCATACGGGGTTTTAGTTACTGTTTTGCAAGGTATTCTATTAAGGAGGTGACAACCATTTTTAAGGCTTCACTATATAATGACTTTGGTAGAGTAGTGTGAGCTATCATACTCCCAACCATATCCTTTAGTGTGTGATTTTATCTCTGAGCAATACCATTTTGACGAGGTGTCCCTGATATGGTGTACTAAGTGATAATACCACTCTTTCAGAAATTGACAAATGGTTCTGGACATTTACCTAATTCGTTATATCTGTCATAGTACTCACCACCATGATCAGATCTAACGGCTTTAAACATGTCCAATGATTGGGATTTCTCATGGAACAAGTACATGTACCTATTACGAGAGTAATTGTCTGTAAAAGTGATGAAATATTCATGGTCATTCCAAGAAGCTGTAGGGAATGGACCACAAATGTCTGTATACACCAAATTAAGACACTTGAACTTCTTCTAGTACCAAACTTTCTAATGTTTCTTTAATTAATTTTCGCTTAGTGCCTATGCTATTCACATATAGAGATTCAGTATATAAAGCATGAAGTTTCAATTATATATCCATCAATCAGAATTCTAGTACCAATAACTTTAGGTTTGGAAAGTAGACTAAGCATTTCATTATCAAGAGTGACAGCAAAACTAGATCTTTCTAACAAATGAAATAGAAATATGATTCCACCTAAAAGGACGGTACATATAAAGTCTCATCCAAATCTAAAACAAAAAACCAGAATCTAATTTAAGCCTACAAACTCCAACAACTTTATGTAGCACCCCGTACCTGGGATACGTACCTAGATACGTGTCCCAAATTTTTTTGACCATATTGCTCAATTTTCTTCCTGTATGTGTTCATGGGTTGTGATTTCTTATTTTATTGAGTATCAGATCTGAATTCTCAGACCTACAGTAAGCCCTGACCCGGACCGGGAACCCGATACAAGCCAATAGCCCGATTTGACTTTCTGGTAGTCCGAATAGACCGTTTTCAGTTTTAGAGATTGTTTTCTAATATTTTAGATTTTTCATGATTTTTTGGAATTTTCTGAAATTTTTTTGCAAAATCTCCAAAACCGGTGTTGGTCAGCATCGCAGACTGATTCCCGGATTTTTAGTTTTCAAATGGGATTGAATTTTCAAAAATGGCTTTCACAGTATATCTTAGAATATCATTTTCTAGCTAAAAACATTTTTTGGGATTTTTTAAATTTATCAAAATTTGACTGATCCTGGTGTCGACCGGTATCGCCGGAAGATTTCAAGATTTTTATTTTAAAAATTACACTATATTTTTCAAATCTGATTTCACCAAACATCTTAGAATAATATTTTCTATTTTTGAGAATTTTTCGGAACGATTCTGAAACGGTCGAATTTTCGCATTATTAAAATAATAATAAAAATTGCCGTTCTTTCTTTTTTCTTGTTTTTACCTCTCAAATCCTCTACTTATTACTCTAAGAATATTTTATCAATTTTATTATTTAATAAAATAATTATTTATAAATTTTTAACTATTTTTTTTCATTTCTTTTAATTTTTCCCATTTACTTTTCATTTTCTTTCTTTTTCTTCTTTCTTTTCTTCTCCTCCACTCCACCCTTCCTCCCACGCAAACGCAACCAGCAGAGGCAGCAGGGGCAGCAGGGCAGGGCATGATGGTGAGAAACCATCCCCATTCATCATATCAACTCCCAAAATCCTTATTAAAATCCTCTCTTTTCCTTCCTTCTCTTTTCAATTTTTTTTCAAATCCCACTTCATCTTCAACCCACCAACACCCAACTCACGCACGCCGCCTCCACCATCACCACCGCCACCTCCGGCGCCGCCCTAGCCGCCGCCACCGCACTCCCCATCACCCCACAACCATCCTCCACCTCCATCAACCTCAAATAACTCCACCACCACCTTCAATTCAACCCAAAACCCATCACATTACAACCTTCATCTTCTTCAAAATTTCTCATCACCACCACCAATTCCACCACATTAACCACTCCATCACCACCTCCTCCACCTCCTCCAACTCCCCACCACCACCAAACATCACCACCACCACCACAACCACCACCACCACCATCTACCACCACCATCAACACAATAACAACAACAAAACCAAAAAAAAAAGAAAAAGGCCAACACCCTCCTCTCCACCCGCGCGCGCCGCCCTCCTCCCCGCCGGCGGCGGCGCCGCCCTGCAGCCGCCGCCGGCCGTGGCCCGCCGGCCACCCCCACACCCCCTCCTTCTTCTTTTCTTTTCTTTTTCTTTCTTTCTTTCTTACTTCTTTTCTTTCTTTCCTTTTTCCTTTCATTTCTTCCCTAAATAAACAAACATTCCCCTCTTTCCTAAAATACCCCCACCCTCTTTCTAAAACTACTTCCCTCTATTTACACCCACTACCCCTCTCCTTTAAATCCCAAACTTATTTCAAAATACACCTCATTTTCCCTCCCTCTTTCCTACAAGTTTCTCTCTCCTCTCTCTCCTCTCTCTCTCCTTCCCTCTCTAATATTTATATAAATATTTATAATTATATATTTTAATATATATATTGTGGGCTTAAGGTTTACTCGAACGGTTTGCTGATTCCCTGGATTTTAACCGGTATTTTACCCGGTTTCAGGCGAGTACAATTTCATTTTTGACATACCTCTATTTATCATTATGCGAGTATCTTTAATACACCGAAAAATAAACCCTCTTGTATTTTAAGCTTGGAATTGAGATATGGATATGTTAGCATGCTTAGTACTTATTACCGTAAATTTAATACATAATATCATGCTATGCAAATTAATATATGATGTTGCACTCGGTATTTACCCGACCCTGGACATGTTATGCTTGATATACAGTAATTATACCAACATTTGGCATGTTACACCTGATATATGACTTATGTCACCGGCACTTGGTATTTACACTGGTACACAATAATTGACACCGATATTGCCATGCTGTATTTGACACCGATATCTTTCATGCTATATTGCCATGCTATATGTGATATGTGACACCTGATATTGATACTTGCCATACTATATTTCACATGTGATACCCGACCCCGATACTTGTCTTGCTACACTTATCACTTGACATTGGACACCGATACTTGATATGTCGTACTTGACTCCTGCTCTTGACACACGGTATATGCTATACTTTCATGTGGTACAAATACCTGGACCTGACATTACCACCCCTGATACCTGATTATATGACCTATTCATGACTATCACTGTTACGGGGACATGACATGATTATTATATTATTATTACCAGATATTTGGTACTTCTGAGCTCCTGTACTCCTGTATACTTGAACCCCTGAAATAGGGAGGCTCCTGACATTACTCCTGTATTATACTCCTGTTGACCCCGTAATAGGATAACCATGGATATTGTACATTTGTGAACACCCCGTGAACATTATTATTTGAGACTCTGTCATATCTAAACAACTTACATCGGGATGGGGGAAATTGATGGGTATCGATATAGCTTCTGTGTTTATGGTGGCCATACATATGTTGTACAACTTCCTGTTGGATTCGACCTGGAGGCCACCAGGCGTTTCCGAGGGGTGTACTGGCACCCCTACCCCCTTGCCTGCCTGTCCGGGTGTGCTATAATTCCCTAGGTATATCCTGTGGGGAACGGTGACACTCTATTCCTGTTCGGGCGTATTATAAGACCTTCGGGCATATAGTAAGTCCCGGTGCCTAGCGGTACGTTCCGGCTCAGTACCGGATACTCCTGGACCGTTTTCCCGGGCATGCACGGGACCCATTATAAACATGGTTCGTCGTTCCCCATCAATTTTCAATAACCAACCTCGCTAGATTTGTATGCGGAAGTATATGGCACCGGTTATATACCAAACATACAAATTGAACGAGTTAATAATAATAACTTGAAAATTGACTTCATGCTACATGAATTTTTGTGTCATTTCCATACTTGTCATTTATTGTAGTTACCCCATACTTTCTAATTTGATTACATGACATTTGACCTACTATACATGCTTTTATTTCATGCCACATAAATGCTAATGTGATTTCCATATTTCACTATTTATTGTGGTTATTTCATGCTTATTGATTAGGGTACATTGTACTTGACGTGATGCACTTGCTATTATTTGTACTTACTATTGGGTTTTTCTTGTACTCGCTGGGTTTCCCCCTAACAACCCTGGATTTGCATGTCCAGATTTAGCAGCTTGGACCGAGGTGGACCCATCAGCTGAGGATCAGGCCTACCTCGAGGAGCAGGCGGATCAGCAGTAGCTCCGTCCGGTCTTTTCCCCCCGCTCGCGAGATCCCCTTTCTAGCTCGTGAGTTATTATCTGTTGTATCATGTACAGTCTACTTTTGTATTATCTAGTGATGTAATATTGATGTAATATTATGTCACTGTTTGTGATGACTAAGTACTTGTACAAATTATGTTGGAATGTATAATACCACGTATTCCCGCACTCTGGTACATGTGTTGTGTTGTATTGATGCTTAGCGTACATACGTGATGGTACCATCGCCCTGCGTATGTACGTCGCAGTGGCGTCTCCGTACCAGCCGGGATCGAGGTGCCACAGGTTGGTATCAGAGCCTAGGCTCTCACACCTTCAGTACAGCCAGTCTGCAAATTAATGTTTGATTAATTTGCGGCTGAGTCACACGAGTCTTTGTTATACATTCCAATCACAAGTACGAAGTTATCTATTCTTTTCTTGAAATCCATCCCTTGATTCCTGAAATCTCATACTCTGTCATCTTTTCAGCTCTCGGCTCGAATATGGAGAGACGGGGGACACGTAATGGTCCCAGCACTTCCCGCGAAGGTCCGAACGGGGAGAGCGACATGATGAGGATACTCCAAGGGATGATCAATAGCCAGCAGCAGCAGACAGAGCTCTTACGACAAGGATTGCTGACTGCGCCTCGGGAGCAGAGACCGGGAACTATATCAGATTTCAGGAGGTTGCAGCCGGCAGAGTTCTCGGGCACGGAGAAGCCCCTGGATGCAGAGCAATGGTTGATCGACATGACCGATCTCCTGAAGGCGGCCAGAATTCTTGCTGAGAACCAAGTAGAAGTGGCCAAGATCCAGCTGAAGGATGTGGCGAGGACTTGGTGGCTTGCTGAAGAGGCGAGGCTGGAGAAGCCTATCTCTTGGGACCAGTTCTCGAAGGGTTTCTACGAGAGGTTTTTCCCTGCGACAGCTCAGAAGGAGATGGAGGAGCAGTTCATCAAGCTACAGCAGTGGAATCGATCAGTGGATGAGTATGCTGCTGACTTCCTGAGACTTAGTCGGTTTGCACCGTATATGGTGGCCGACGAGGAGAAGAGAGCTAGCAGATTTCAGTAAGGACTGAGGGTGGACATCCAGATGTTGCTTATACCACTCCAGCTGAAGACGTACTCCCAAGTCCTTTCTATTGCCCGTGATGTGGAGCAGGGATTGGAGAAGAAGAGAAGGGTTGAGCTGCAGCACAAGCCTATGAAGCGCCAGTTCCAGCAGGTGCACAGGGGGAATCAAGTCAGATCTTTTGGTGCCCCAGCAGCCAAGCGGCCATTTCAGCCTCCTTCCCAGCAGCTTGTGTGTGGGTACTGTCAGAAACCCAGACACAACCAGCGGAACTGCCGTATGGCCAATGGACTGTGTTTGGCATGCGGATCCAGCAACCACTCGGTGGGAGAGTGCCCATTCAAGAGGAACTGGAATGCACCTCCAGCACCACCAGCAATTCCAGCACGAGTGGCACCACCAGTACCTCCAGCTCGAGCAGCTCCCCCAGCACTTTCAGCACCACCGATGAGGAGGAATCCAGGACCTGCAGGTAGAGGAAATCCACTTCCTTCCCAGCGTCAGATTTTGGGTCAGGCTCAGAGGGGACCCAGGACCGGAGTAGGCCGCGGGAGAGGCCAGGCCTACAATCTGACAGCAGAGGAAGCCGAGGCATCTGGAGAAGTGGTGGCAGGTACAATTTTGGTCCACTCAGTTCCAGTCTTATCACTTTTTGACTCCGGTGCATCACACTGCTTCATATCCAGTAGATTTACTGCTTTGCATTCTATACCCCTAGTCTGTATGAGTAACCAATGGGAAATTAGTACGGGGAATGGGGTAGTTATAACTAACAAGATTTGCAAGGCGTGCAATGTGGAGCTATGTGGTAGGAAGTTAGAAGCCGACATGTTCGTACTGGACACTGGAGGGTACAATGTGATCCTAGGCATGACTTGGCTCAGCAAGTATCATGCGGTGATCGACTGTCGGGAGAAGAAGGTGATCTTCAGGATTCCACACCAACCGGAGTTTCAGTTCTTTGAAGAACGCAAGTCCCTCCGGAAGGAAGATCAACTGGAGTGTGCCACTGCTGAAGAGAAGAAGACGGTGTCAGTATGGAATGAATTCCCGGATATATTTGAGGAGATATCAGGACTTCCACCTGACAGAGTTATGGAGTTCTCTATTGACCTTATTCCAGGAGCGACTCCTATCTCTAAAGCACCGTACCGGATGGTGCCAATAGAATTGGCTATATTGAAGGAGCAGCTGCTGGAGTATTCGAGCAAGGGTTTGATTAGACCGAGTATTTCACCTTGGGGAGCACCAGTACTGTTGGCAAATAAGAAGGATGGTGGCAAGAGGTTGTGCATTGATTACAGAGAGTTGAACAAGGTCACCATCAAGAACAAGTACCCGTTGCCAAGGATTGATGATCTCTTTGATCAACTTCATGGGGCCCAGGTATTCTCGAAGTTAGATCTGCAGTCGGGGTACCATCAGTTGAAGGTGAAGAAGGAAGACATCCAGAAGACGGCGTTCAGGACTCGGTATGGTCATTACGAGTTCTTGGTTATGCCCTTTGGAGTTACAAATGCCCCAGCAGTCTTCATGGACTTGATGAATAGAATCTTCTCACCCTATTTGGACAAGTTTGTTTTGGTGTTCATTGATGATATCCTGGTCTATTCCAAGAATGAAGAGGAGCATGCGGAGCATCTGAGGATTGTGCTACAGACTCTCCGACTGGAGCAGCTTCATGCCAAGCTTAGCAAGTGTGAGTTCTGGCTGAAGAGTATAGCATTCTTGGGCCATATTGTTTCTAAGGAAGGAATCTCGGTGGATCCCAGCAAGATTCAGGCGGTGAAGGATTGGCCGACTCCGAAGTCCGTAACAGAGATCAGGAGCTTCATCGGACTAGCTGGATATTACCGAAGGTTCGTGCAGGACTTCTCGAAGATTGCAGCTCCATTGACCAAGCTGACCAGGAAGGGAGAGAAGTACATTTGGACTGAGGAGTGTGCGTCTGCTTTTGAGGAGTTGAAGAACAAGTTGATTTCGGCTCCAATCTTGAAGACACCCTCAGGGACATGAGGTATGGTTGTGTATTGTGATGCCTCAGGGAAGGGCCTTGGATGCGTATTGATGCAGCATGGACATGTGGTGGCTTATGCATCCAGGCAGTTAAAGCCTCATGAGAAGAATTACCCAACGCATGATCTAGAGCTGGCAGCTGTGATCTTTGCATTGAAGATTTGGAGGCATTACCTGCTAGGTGACCGAGTGTTGATATATACTGATCACAAGAGCCTGAAGTACATCTTCACTCAGAAGGAGTTGAATATGAGGCAGAGGCGATGGCTTGAGTTGATGGCAGATTATGATATAGATCTGCAATACCATCCTGGTAAGGTTAATGTTGTGCCGGATGCCCTGAGTAGAAGACCTGAAGCCAACATGGTTATGTTGCTCACTCAGCAGGAGGAGTTACTCAGAGAGATGGAGCGGCTAGATTTGATGGTGATTCGAAGGACCAGTGGACCTGTGCAGTTGATGGCATTCCAGATCCAGCCGACACTGATGGAAGAGATCAGAGAAGCTCAGAGAGAAGATCCTAGATTGCTGAAATTCAGAGAGCAAGTGGAAGCGGGGCTGAGATCAGATGTTTGCATACATCTTGATGGTGCACTATATTTCAGAGGCAGAATTTGTGTGCCTCAGGGGGAGATTAGACAGAAGATCTTAGCTGAGGCTCACAGCTCAGCTTACTCTATACACCCTGGAGGAACTAAGATGTATCAGGATCTGAAGCAACATTTCTGGTGGAATGCGATGAAGAGGGAGATTGCACAATATGTGGCGAAGTGTCTAGTGTGTCAGCAAGTGAAGGCCGAACACCAGAGACCAGCTGGATTACTACAGCCCTTGCCAATACCAGAATGGAAGTGGGAGCATGTTACTATGGATTTTGTCACCGCTCTACCCCGCAGTCCAAAGGGGAATAATGCAGTATGGGTAGTTGTTGACCGTCTCACTAAGTCAGCACATTTCATACCTTTCAGAGTGGGACAATCTACGGAGCTTCTGGCGGACAAGTACATGAGGGAGATTGTTTGACTGCATGGAGTTCCTGTGAGTATCTTGTCGGACAGAGACACGAGGTTTAGATCTCACTTCTGGGAGAGCCTTTAAGAGAGTCTGGGGACCCGTCTGAAGTTCAGCACATCTTATCATCCTGAGACAGATGGGCAGTCCGAACGGACCATTCAGATCTTAGAAGACATGTTGAGGGCTTGTATGATAGACTTCAAGGGATCGTGGGAAGACCACCTACATTTGGCAGAGTTTTCCTACAATAACAGCTATCAGGCGAGCATCAAGATGGCTCCTTTCGAAGCCCTGTACGCCAGGAGATGCAGATCACCATTGTGCTGGGATGAAGTTGGCGAGAGAAGGCATTTGGGACCAGATGTGATAGTACAGGCAGTGGACAAGATCAGGACTATCCAAGAGCACCTTCGTGCAGCCCAGGACAGACAGAAGAGTTGGGCAGATTCTAATAGAAGACCGTTGGAGTTCCAGGCGGGAGAGCATGTGTTTCTGAAGATATCTCCGACCAAGGGAGTGATCAGGTTTGGTGCACGTGGGAAGCTTAGTCCGAGGTATATAGGCCCGTTTGAGATATTGGATCGAGTGGGAGAAGTGGCCTACAGATTGGCACTGCCGCCATCACTGGAAGGAGTACACAACGTGTTCCATGTGTCGCAGCTAAGGTGATACATCAGGGATGAGAGCCATGTGTTGGATTATTCAGAATTGGAGTTGCAGCCGGATCTGTCATATATTGAGCAACCAATGGCTATTGTGGACAGAAGTGTCAAGACCCTGAAGAACCGGACCATCCAGTTGGTGCTTGTTTCATGGAACAGGCATAGTCCGGGAGAAGCAACTTGGGAGCGGGAGGACGTCATTCGTGACCGTTACCCGCATCTGTTCGAGCCTTGAGTGGTAATATTCTCTTGTACTCCATCTCTTATCTTATCAATTCATTATTTTTATGTTCATCTCTCTCCTTATATAAATTTCGAGGACGAAATTTTTGTTAGGTGGGTAGATTGTAGCACCCCGTACCTGGGATACGTACCTAGATACGTGTCCCAAATTTTTTCGACCATATTGCTCAATTTTCTTCCTGTATGTGTTCATGGGTTGTGATTTCTTATTTTATTGTGTATCAGATCTGAATTCTCAGACCTAGAGTAAGCCCTGACCCGGACCGGGAACCCGATACAAGCCAATAGCCTGATTTGACTTTCTGGTAGTCCGAATAGACCGTTTTCAGTTTCAGAGACTGTTTTCTAATATTTTAGATTTTTCATGATTTTTTGAAATTTTCTGAAATTTTTCTGCAAAATCTCCAAAACCGGTGTTGGTCGGCATCGCTGACTGATTCCCAGATTTTTAGTTTTCAAATGGGATTGAATTTTCAAAAATGGCTTTCACAGTATATCTTAGAATATCATTTTCTAGCTAAAAATATTTTTTGAAATTTTTCAAAATTTATCAAAATTTGACCGATCCTGGTGTCGACCGGTATCGCCAGAAGATTCCAGGATTTTTATTTTAAAAACTACACTATATTTTTCAAATCTGATTTCACCAAACATTTTAGAATAATATTTCTATTTTTAAGAATTTTTCGGAACGATTCTGAAACAGTCGAATTTTCGCCTTATTAAAATAATAATAAAAATTGTCGTTCTTTCTTTTTTCTTGTTTTTACCTCTCAAATCCTCTACTTATTACTCTCAGAATATTTTATCAATTTTATTATTTAATAAAATAATTATTTATAAATTTTTAACTATTTTTTTCATTTCTTTTAATTTTTCCCATTTACTTTTCATTTCTTTCTTTTTCTTCTTTCTTTTCTTCTCCTCCACTCCACCCTTCCTCCCACGCAAACGCAACCAGCAGCGGCAGCAGGGGCAGCAGGGCAGGGCATGATGGTGAGAAACCATCCCCATTCATCATATCAACTCCCAAAATCCTCATTAAAATCCTCTCTTTTCCTTCCTTCTCTTTTCAATTTTTTTTCAAATCCCACTTCATCTTCAACCCACCAACACCCAACTCATGCATGCCGCCTCCACCATCACCACCGCCACCTCCGGCGCCGCCCTAGCAGCCGCCACCGCACTCCCCATCACCCCACAACCATCCTCCACCTCCATCAACCTCAAATAACTCCACCACCACCTTCAATTCAACCCTAAACCCATCACATTACAACCTTCATCTTCTTCAAAATTTCTCATCACCACCACCAATTCCACCACCATAACCACTCCATCACCACCTCCTCCACCTCCTCCAACTCCCCACCACCACCAAACATCACCACCACCACCAAAACCACCACCACCATCAACACAACAACAACAACAAAACCAAAAAAGAAAAAGAAAAAGGCCAACACCCTCCTCTCCACCCGCGCGCGCCGCCCTCCTCCCCGCCGGCGGCGCCGCCGCCGGCCTGCAGCCGCCGCCGGCCGTGGCCGGCGGCCACCCCCACACCCCCTCCTTCTTCTTTTCTTTTCTTTTTCTTTCTTTCTTTCTTACTTCTTTTCTTTCTTTCCTTTTTCCTTTCATTTCTTCCCTAAATAAACAAACATTCCCCTCTTTCCTAAAATACCCCCACCCTCTTTCTAAAACTACTTCCCTCTATTTACACCCACTATCCCTCTCCTTTAAATCCCAAACTTATTTCAAAATACACCTCATTTTCCCTCCCTCTTTCCTACAAGTTTCTCTCTCCTCTCTCTCTCCTCTCTCCTTCCCTCTCTAATATTTATATAAATATTTATAATTATATATTTTAATATATATTGTGGGCTTAAGGTTTACTCGAACGGTTCGCTGATTCCCCAGATTTTAACCGGTATTTTACCCGGTTTCAGGCGAGTACAATTTCATTTTTGACATACCTCTATTTTATCATTATGCGAGTATCTTTAATACACTGAAAAATAAACCCTCTTGTATTTTAAGCTTGGAATTGAGATATGGATATGTTAGCATGCTTAGTACTTATTATCGTAAATTTAATACATAATATCATGCTATGCAAATTAATATATGATGTTGCACTCGGTATTTACCCGACCCTAGACATGTTATGCTTGATATACAGTAATTATACCGACATTTGGCATGTTACACCTGATATATGACTTATGTCACCGGCACTTGGCATTTACACTGGTACACAATAATTGACACCGATATTGCCATGCTGTATTTGACACCGATATCTTTCATGCTATATTGCCATGCTATATGTAATATGTGACACCTGATATTGATACTTGCCATACTATATTTGACATGTGATACCCAACCCGATACTTGTCTTGCTACACTTATCACTTGACATTGGACACCGATACTTGATATGTCGTACTTGACTCCTGCTCTTGACACACGGTATATGCTATACTTTCATGTGGTACAAATACCTGGACCTGACATTTCCACCCCTGATACCTGATTATATGACATATTCATGACTATCACTGTTACGGGGACATGACATGATTATTATATTATTATTACCAGATATTTGGCACTTCTGAGCTCCTGTACTCCTGTATACTTGAACCCCTGAAATAGGGAGGCTCCTGACATTACTCCTGTATTATACTCCTGTTGACCCCGTACTAGGATAACCATGGATATTGTACATTGTGAACACCCCGTGAACATTATTATTTGAGACTCTGTCATATCTAAACAACTTACATCGGGATGGGGGAAATTGATGGGTATCGATATAGCTTCTGTGTTTATGGTGGCCATACATATGTTGTACAACTTCCTGTTGGATTCGACCTAGAGGCCACCAGGCGTTTCCGAGGGGTGTACTGGCACCCCTACCCCCTTGTCTGCCTGTCCGGGTGTGCTATAATCCCCTAGGTATATCCTGTGGGGAACGGTGACACTCTATTCCTGTTCGGGCGTATTATAAGACCTTCGAGCATATAGTAAGTCCCGGTGCCTAGCGGTACGTTCTGGCTCAGTACCGGATACTCCTGGACCGTTGTCCCGGGCATGCACGGGACCCATTATAAACATGGTTCGTCGTTCCCCATCAATTTCCAATAACCAACCTCGCTAGATTTGTATGCGGAAGTATATGGCACCGGTTATATACCAAACATACAAATTGAACGAGTTAATAATAATAACTTGAAAATTGACTTCATGCTACATGAATTTTTGTGTCATTTCCATACTTGTCATTTATTGTAGTTACCCCATACTTCCTAATTTGATTACATGACATTTGACCTGCTATACATGCTTTTATTTCATGCCACATAAATGCTAATGTCATTTCCATATTTCACTATTTATTGTGGTTATTTCATGCTTATTGATTAGGGTACATTGTACTTGACGTGATGCACTTGCTATTATTTATACTTACTATTGGGTTTTTCTTGTACTCGCTGGGTTTCCCCCTAACAACCCTGAATTTGCATGTCCAGATTTAGCAGCTTGGACCGAGGTGGACCCATCAGCTGAGGATCAGGCCTACCTCGAGGAGCAGGCGGATCAGCAGTAGCTCCGTCCGGTCTTTTCCCCCCGCTCGCGAGATCCCCTTTCTAGCTCGTGAGTTATTATCTGTTGTATCATGTACAGTCTACTTTTGCATTATCTAGTGATGTAATATTGATGTAATATTATGTCACTGTTTGTGATGACTAAGTACTTGTACAAATTATGTTGGAATGTATAATACCACGTATTCCCGCACTCTGGTACATGTGTTGTGTTGTATTGATGCTTAGCTACATACGTGATGGTACCATCGCCCTGCGTATGTACGTCGCAGTAGTAGCGTCTCCGTACCCGCCGGGATCGGGGCGCCACACTTTAATTGCAACTTTATTTCCATCACCCATGTATACGTATCGCTCAGCTGGGCTGGGCCTCCTTTGGGTTTGGAAGTTCCGCATTGAATCGCTTATGTGAATTATCTATTCATAATTTATAAAGTGGCACTATAGCTAAATTAATCTCAAAACAAACATAAATATGAGATATACCCGCTAAATAGCCATTTCTGATACTTTATGCATTCCTACTTGAGGTGGCTTACTTTCTTACAGAAAAAGTATGCAATGACCTTAGGCTACTTTTTCTGCACTTTTGCCACTTAGGATCAGCCACTGTAGTGGTATTTGTTTTCCTTCCTTTAATTTCACTTTCCTTTTCATATTAGAAGTTTACCCCTGGATGCTAAGTGAGCACTAACTTTATCAGGTATAGAACCCCTAATAGTTATAGGAATAGTGTACTTTATAACCATTAGACACATCTTGCAAGATCTCTCCCACTTACCATAATTGACCTTTTCTTTACTGAACTTTTATTAGTGATAGTAGAGATCCATCAATCTTTAAGGTGTACTCTAGGTGCATGAATTCAAGAACGATCATTTACGTGGTCTTACCACTTCTTAAAGTTTGTACCTTTCAATTTATACTACATAAGTATACAATTTCTCATCAGTTTAACATAAACATTGCATTTAATAAAATTCTACTATAATAGCCATAAAAAATGAATTTCAGAAAATGCAACCAGTTTAACCGATAGAGCTGTCGGTTAAACTTTCTGTTGGCCCAATGGCCTTCCACTCTAGTTTTGATGATGATCAACACTCATGTAGTTATGTTTACTAATATTCTTGTGTTTCTAAGTTTCAGATCATTAACAGGATATTAGGTTGGTGATTAGCTTCAACAAGATGATTAGAAGCTATTCATGATGATTCCGGTGCCAAAGCTTAAAGATCATACCTTTGCACTTGGAGAATCACGGAGTTTGGACCGAGTCTACTTGAAGATGAAGATCGTCAAGAAGACTTAGGTATCTAGTTTAGAGTTTGTGTTTTAGATCCATATTTGTAAAGCTTAGTTTAGTTGATATGCTCAAGTGCACAAATCACACACGTTTTATGATTGAGTTTTGGTTTTCATGAATAGTTTATCAAAACAAGTTTAAATTGATATATGTATAGTTGCTTCATTCTATACATGCATGCTTAATTTTTTTAAACAAACTTATTTTGACTATCCTATTCATGTTTTGGAAAATTCTAGTTTGATAAAATACAAGCTTTGTTTTTGATAAAATTGGCAAGACACAAAAATGAATTGATATGATTGATATATGTCTTGAAATTTTTATCACAAGTTTGGTTATCAAAGTAAAATGATAAAACAAGTTTTAGAAAAACAGTTTTTATTGTGATTAAAACTATTTTTTAGATTTACTGTGAATTTATGGGATTTTTATTGAGTGAAAAGACCTATTTTCAAATCCCGTATCTGTGCAGAACTGAGGACTGGCTGACAGGCCAAGTCGGTCGACCGGACCGGTCGACCGCACCATAGGCCGGTCGACCGGGACGGTCGACCGACGTGCACAAGTCTGTGCACGTTTTGGTGTCTCTGGGACGGTCGACCGGGCCGGTCGACCGAGATGAGAGTTCTGCTCTCAGGATGTTTCGGTCGACCGGGCCGGTCGACCGTTATTGCCCAACGGTCACATTTTTGACCGTTGGCGGTCGACCGGACCGGTCGACCGGCAGTCTGTCAGACTGCCAGCTCAGCCTAACGGCTAGTTTTGTATAGGGGCTATATAAACCCCATCTCTTTGGGGATTTTGGCCAAGTTTTTTTAAGAGAAAAAAATACTAGTTTTCTGAAGTGTTTAAAAGAGTTTTCAAAAGAATTTAAGTGCAAAAACTTCTCATCTTTATTTGTTTTGGGTTTTTGGAAAATCAAAGAAAACTAGGTTTTGGGATTTTGATTTGGTATTTCATTTTCTATCATATACAAGAGATTTCCCAAGTAGTTTTTCTTTGTTGCTTGTTTCCAAAAACACTTTGATTCCACACTTGAGCTATCTTCTATCCTAAACTATTAGGATCTTGTTTTTGTGGAAAAAGATAAGAGAAAAAGAAAGAGAAGTGTTTGAGGTTGTTTGTTGTAAACCTCATAGTTGTAAACCCTCCTTTATTTGTTGTATCCCTCTTCGGTAGAGGTGATCGGAGTGGTATTGGTTTGCTCCCTCTTCGGTAGAGGTGGAGTTTGGTTGTGAGCCTCTTCGGTAGAGGTGTGTGGATTGGTTGTTGTATTGGCTACGGGCCTAACCCCTCGGTTGTGAGGAGGTTGTTGTTTGAGAGAGGAGTTTGGTACTCCTAGAGTTGTAAGAAATCCTCTTTGGTAGAGGTTCCCTCGGTGGGAGTTGAGATAGTAGAAATCCTACACGGTGGTGTAGGCGGGGATGTAGAGTTGGGTACTCGAACCTCGAAACAAATCTTTGTGTTAGCGTTTGATCCAATTTCTCTCAACTCTCTCTCATTTATATTGTGCAAAGCATCATACTTCATATCATCATATCATATTTGCTTGTGTTGAGCAAAACTCATATTGCCATATCATATTGCTTGTGTTGCCTTGCATTATTTCATATTGCTATATCCTTGATTGCTTGGCTTGATTGTGTGTATTTCATATTGCTTGGATTGCTTGTGTGTGTGTGCCTAACTTATACTCATCCAACAAGAGCTTCACATAGCACCTCAACCCATTTCAAGGGGAATCAAGGGGAGTTAGTCCAGAGCCTCGCAAGGAGAATTCGGCTACACTTGTTGTATTGTATTAGTTTGTGCATAATTCGCATTAGCTTCCGCATTTAGCGCACTTAGTTTGCATTTAGTTTCTTAGATTAGCACTTACACCTATTCACCCCCCCCCTCTAGGTGTTTTTTCAATTGGTATCAGAGCTAGTGCTCCTGATACGTAGGCTTAACATCCTAGGAGTGATCCATTTGCTTGCTAATCTCATTTGCATTTGTTTGTTTGCACATTCATAGTTTACCATGGACTTCATGACCCCTCCTAGCTTTGACCCTTCCAACATTGATGTTTGGAAGTATAGGATGTCCATGTACCTAAAGACCCTAGGTTTGCATGTTTTCCTTGCGGCCACCAAGAGATGTTATCTTGGTGATTGCAATCATATAGGGGCCAATGCACAAGCCCTAGAGGCCATTAGAAGCACATTAACTAAAGAATATCTTTTACGTGTTTCTAACTTTGATTCCGCTTTTGTAGTGTGAACAAATTGACAACAACCACCACCTCGGAGCTTCCAGTTCAAATTCAAGAAGAGGAATCTAGTGGAGAATCCGATCCACAATGCTTCATGGTCCAAGGGAATGACTCCCTTGAGGTACACTCAGAAACTCTATTAGATAGTGATGATGATGCTAGTTCTTCAAATGATCATATTGATGCCCATGCTTTGAATGAAAAACTTTCCATTGTTTGTGAAAAACTAATAGAAAAATATAATTTGTTGAAAAAGAAAAGTCTAGGCATTAATAATGATAATAAAAATTTGATTGCTAGACTTGATGTTGTTTTGCAAGAGAAAGAGGAGATTGCTAATGAGAGGGATTCATTAAAATCTCAACTTGGTCTTGCACTTAAAGAAAATGAGTTTTTGAAAAATAAAATGATTGCCATGTTCTTTTGAAGAAAAATGAAAACTTGTCTTCAAAAATTGATTTTGTTTTAAAGAGAATGTTGATTTGAAAAATAAAATTATTTCTATTTCAAATGAGTTGAATGCTTGCTTAGATAAGAATATGGTTTTGAAAAATAAAGTTGATGCACATGTTTGCCATGCTAGTGTAGCTTCTTCATCTAGTCTACCTAATGCATGTACCTCTTCTTCTAAGATTAATAATGATATATCCATGCTTAAGAAGAAGGTAGATTGTTTGGGCTCCACTATGAGCCAATGTGCTAAGAACCATACACGCTTGGAAACCTTGATTCGAAAGAAACAAGTTCCATCTTCTATGCATGCACATCCTCCACGGCATACACATGCTCCTCACGAACACCATCACACCATGTATGCTCATGTGTACACATGTACACATTGTGGTCGAAAAGGCCATCTTGCTAAATTTTGCTATGATCGTTTACATGTTGAAAATTTAGCCAAGAAGTTTGTTTGGGTTAGAGAAGATACTAACCCCCATGGACCCAAAAGAGTATGGGTACCAAAGACCACCACCCCTAAAGTTTTTGATGTAGGTGTGGGCTCTCACATGACGTGAGAGTGTTAGCACCTTGGAGTGGATGCGTTCCGGACTTCATGGAAATCAAAATGGATGCATCACTTTCAAGGGAAGATTTGGTGGAGATGACCACCATGTTTTGGAGACAAGGAGAGTTGCTTCTTCGGTTTTGGTAACAATCCTTTACTCCCATTTATTGTTTACATGCTTTCCATGTTTTAATATTACTAGCATGTTTTTGATGTCTATGGATTAGTATGTTCATTCCATGTTTATTAGATCCTTGACATACATGTATAGTATTTGAGACACACATGCTTATTTGAATCATACTTAGTGTTCTCACTTTTGTTTAAGCTATAGTGTACATCATGAATCTAATACATGTGAATTTACATAGTAATCATGTTTTAGTTTTATCATGATGATTTTTATATTGTGTTTTGATGCTTCATGTTAAGGTTACTTGTTTAAATGTTAGTTTTCATTAAGATTAGGAATTATACTTGTACATATAGTGGGCCACAAATAAATCTATATATGTATGAGCTTGAACGCTTATTTGAACCCATTAGATGTGCTAGTATAGTCTAGTTTTGATGATTCATACATTTCAAACTTATATTCCATTTTTGGATTTGTTTTATGAGTTTTCACTTCATGTATATGTGTATTATTGTCAAACTTTAAGATATACATGTATACCCTTTGAGTCATTTGCCTTTCATGCAAATCTATATATGGACTCAATTGTGTTTAGGGATATGTATGTATACTTCATGTTTGACAATTCATACATATACCTTGAAATGAAATTTGTTGTGATGAAAATTTAGTTTTTCATGTTTCATGTATTTATGTTTAACTTCATGTATATGTCCATCTAGTTCAAACTAATCTTATACATATACATCTTTTTGAGCCACGTGCCTTCATGAATATTCATTTAGTGGACTCGTTGAGTTTTGGATATGTATGTATATTTTAGCTTGTATTAGACATACATATGCATTGAAGATTAAATAAGTAGTTTTATATGATTTTTCATGTTTTTGATGGAATTATGTTTTAAGGAATAATTGAGCTTAATGAAATATTTTTTATGATTATGATCTTCACATATTATTTGTACACTCATATCTATTGCTCATGTTTTGTTTCTCATGAATTATGCTTTATTGGTTAGAGTGATGATTATCATGTGAATTTCAATTTTGTTTTATTCCTTACTTGAAGGATTTCGTGCTAGTTAACAAGTTTTCCATTTAACTAGTTGCGGTGTTCTTCATTTTGGTAGTGATTTTCAAACAAAACTACATTTTCAAATCTATTTTTGAAAACCCCTACCTTCCAAGGGCGGTAGGATGGGAGATCATGTTCATGTATGCCCTAAATTGAAAATCTTTAAAACTTGAATTATGATTGGGTGGTAGATAATATGATGTATACACTTGAACTTATTGTTATGTCAATTGGTATCATTGAACTCTTTCAATTGGTATCATTTTGATCTTCTTGTATACTCATATATGTTTTGTATGTATGTATGCTTTAAATTTCAAGTATATCAATTTCTATTGGTATCTATCTTTCATACATATATATGTTTGTGTTTATGCTAGTGCTTGAGTTTCAATTTGTTTAAATTGATTACTTTTAAATTGTTATCAAGACTATGCATGACTTTAGTTTGTATTTCATAAAGGGGGAGAAAATTTGATTTTGTATTTCAATTGGTATTTGTACTCCCACTCTTTATGATTAAAAGTTGTTATTTTAAACATATGATATCAACATCAAATTATATGTTTTTCAAAATGAAATATATTCTTACAATTGGTATCAAAATTTGTGTTTAGACATTCAAAATTTGTTATGTTGTTTTACAATTGGTAATTTGTTATGTTTAATTACAATTGGTATCTCAAAATGTTGTTTAAAGAAAATATTCAAAGTTTTGATTTGTATTTCCTATATGCAAGGAGAGCTTAACATCTCTCTTACATATAGATTCATGTTGAGTATATTATAAATTGAGGAGCTTGACAACTCTTCTTTATATGATATACGTGGGTAGGGGAGCTTCACATCTCCTCTTATGCATTACATAATATGTGTTATGTGAATTGGGGCTTGTCATCCTTTCTTCATGTAATGCATATGTGTAGGGAAGCTAACTTAGCGTCTTCCTCTTCATGAATGTATATAGCATATAACATATATTGATTCTTGTTTATTGGTATCAAGATGCTTCATTGACATATTTTTTAATTGATATCATGTTTGTAGTCACCCCTTATTGATTTTGTTTTTTGTTTTAGACAAAAAGGGGGAGAACATTGTCTTTTATTGTTTTGTTTGACATAAAGGGGAAGAAAGATTTTTACCCCTCGTTTTATTTATGGTTTTGATTACCCCTTTGTTGATGATTGACAAAAAGGGGGAGAAAGATTTATGAAGTTTTATATGCATGCTTATGTTTATGCATATATTATGTTTTAATCTCAAGAATATTAAGTTTAATTGATTTATAGAGTTTGCTTTGTAATTGGTATCTAGAGCTTATTTTGTTTTGAATATTCCATTTGATATCTAGAACCATTTATTGTTTATGCATATGCATGTTTCATGTTTAATATTCATTGCATATATTTATTGTTTATCCCTATGCATGAGTTAAGGGGGAGCTTCCTTGAAGCTTATCTTTAATCCATGCATATATAACTCCATGAGTTTTGTCATCATCAAAAAGGGGGAGATTATTGGCCCAATGGCCTTCCACTCTAGTTTTGATGATGATCAACACTCATGTAGTTATGTTTACTAATATTCTTATGTTTCTAAGTTTCAGATCATTAACAGGATATTAGGTTGGTGATTAGCTTCAACAAGATGATTAGAAGCTATTCATGATGATTCCGGTGCCAAAACTTAAAGATCATACCTTTGCACTTGGAGAATCACGGAGTTTGGACCGAGTCTACTTGAAGATGAAGATCGTCAAGAAGACTTAGGTATCTAGTTTAGAGTTTGTGTTTTAGATCCATATTTGTAAAGCTTAGTTTAGTTGATATGCTCAAGTGCACAAAACACACACGTTTTATGATTGAGTTTTGGTTTTCATGAATAGTTTATCAAAACAAGTTTAAATTGATATATGTATAGTTGCTTCATTCTATACATGCATGCTTAATTTTTTAAACAAACTTATTTTGACTATCCTATTCATGTTTTGGAAAATTCTAGTTTGATAAAATACAAGCTTTGTTTTTGATAAAATTGGCAAGACACAAAAATGAATTGATATGATTGATATATGTCTTGAAATTTTTATCACAAGTTTGGTTATCAAAGTAAAATGATAAAACAAGTTTTAGAAAAACAGTTTTTATTGTGATTAAAACTATTTTTTAGATTTACTGTGAATTTATGGGATTTTTATTGAGTGAAAAGACCTATTTTCAAATCCCGTATCTGTGCAGAACTGAGGACTGGCTGACAGGCCAAGTCGGTCGACCGGACCGGTCGACCGCACCATAGGCCGGTCGACCGGGACGGTCGACCGACGTGCACAAGTCTGTGCACGTTTTGGTGTCTCTGGGACGGTCGACCGGGCCGGTCGACCGAGATGAGAGTTCTGCTCTCAGGATGTTTCGGTCGACCGGGCCGGTCGACCGCTATTGCCCAACGGTCACATTTTTGACCGTTGGCGGTCGACCGGACCGGTCGACCGGCAGTCTGTCAGACTGCCAGCTCAGCCTAACGGCTAGTTTTGTATAGGGGCTATATAAACCCCATCTCTTTGGGGATTTTGGCCAAGTTTTTTTAAGAGAAAAAAATACTAGTTTTCTGAAGTGTTTAAAAGAGTTTTCAAAAGAATTTTAAGTGCAAAAACTTCTCATCTTTATTTGTTTTGGGTTTTTGGAAAATCAAAGAAAACTAGGTTTTGGGATTTTGATTTGGTATTTCATTTTCTATCATATACAAGAGATTTCCCAAGTAGTTTTTCTTTGTTGCTTGTTTCCAAAAACACTTTGATTCCACACTTGAGCTATCTTCTATCCTAAACTATTAGGATCTTGTTTTTGTGGAAAAAGATAAGAGAAAAAGAAAGAGAAGTGTTTGAGGTTGTTTGTTGTAAACCTCATAGTTGTAAACCCTCCTTTATTTGTTGTATCCCTCTTCGGTAGAGGTGATCGGAGTGGTATTGGTTTGCTCCCTCTTCGGTAGAGGTGGAGTTTGGTTGTGAGCCTCTTCGGTAGAGGTGTGTGGATTGGTTGTTGTATTGGCTACGGGCCTAACCCCTCGGTTGTGAGGAGGTTGTTGTTTGAGAGAGGAGTTTGGTACTCCTAGAGTTGTAAGAAATCCTCTTTGGTAGAGGTTCCCTCGGTGGGAGTTGAGATAGTAGAAATCCTACACGGTGGTGTAGGCGGGGATGTAGAGTTGGGTACTCGAACCTCGAAACAAATCTTTGTGTTAGCGTTTGATCCAATTTCTCTCAACTCTCTCTCATTTATATTGTGCAAAGCATCATACTTCATATCATCATATCATATTTGCTTGTGTTGAGCAAAACTCATATTGCCATATCATATTGCTTGTGTTGCCTTGCATTATTTCATATTGCTATATCCTTGATTGCTTGGCTTGATTGTGTGTATTTCATATTGCTTGGATTGCTTGTGTGTGTGTGCCTAACTTATACTCATCCAACAAGAGCTTCACATAGCACCTCAATCCATTTCAAGGGGAATCAAGGGGAGTTAGTCCAGAGCCTCGCAAGGGGAATTCGGCTACACTTGTTGTATTGTATTAGTTTGTGCATAATTCGCATTAGCTTCCGCATTTAGCGCACTTAGTTTGCATTTAGTTTCTTAGATTAGCACTTACACCTATTCACCCCCCTCTAGGTGTTTTTTCACTTTCAGAACAAGTTGTGTCTCTATATGCCAACACTGTACTGGCCCAATATAGATATCCTAAAGTCTAGGTCCTATGTAAGAGAACAGCCTTCCTTTGGGCCGACTGTCACTTTATAGGATTGGTCCTAAAGTTTAAGTAATCTATATTGGCCATATAATATATGTAATAACCCGGCCATAATGACAACCTTCCTTTGGGCCGATTGCCACACGCATGGGCCACACAAATTTATGCATCTATATTCTTGTTCCGCCATCGGACTAGTTGATGAGGGTAATGCAATATGAGCCAATAGTGTGACAACCTTCCTTTGGGCCGATTACCACACATCAAGGTTCTCCCACTTGCATTACCCACATCAAGTATCCGACGCCGTACATAATTCGGCCAAACAATAGTCTTCCTTTGGGCCGGCTATTGTCCGCATGAGCTACATAAGCAATTAAATAAGCTCTTTTATAAATTCTTTAGCTTGAACAAGTATATATCTTTATCTGTGTGTTATTAACTGTAATAAACACCAATATTCATCATGCAAGACAATATAAGTAATAAAATATTGATGATAAAGCGGAAGCATGTAAGGGTACACATAACCATGATAAATAAACACTTCAATGCCTTCTTTATGTCAACTAACTACTGTTTTGTCATGTATAGTTCCTGTAATACTGTAGTGCTCGTCAAGAGATTTGAAACGGCTGTTTACATGCCCAAAACAGAGGTCGTATGAGCCCGTAACGGCTAATTGAAGTTTCTATTAATAAAACGGGTCTGCAGTGCTTATCGGGTCTGAATTAGACCCGACCCGCAATGGTTAGTTATTGGTTTCCTTTCTTATTGGGCCGGGTTTAAATAAACTGGATAAAACCCAATTAGCTTTAATGTGAGAACAACTAAGAATAGATTAAATAAGTTTCCTTATTAGATTTAAATTTTGTATCTATATCAAAACTTTAATCCTATTCAATTTCACAATCCCAAATTAAGGAAACCTTAACTCCCAAAAAAAAAAATTTGCCTTGTAGCCGCCGGCTCATGGTGACCGGCGGCTGTTGCCCGCTCACAAGGATGGCCATCGCACGCATACTGCTAGCATGCGTGCATGCGCGCGCGCTCTGCAGAGAGGATTGTGCTCTCTGCAGTGCTCTCTGCAAAGAGCACAATGCATGTCCCCCCCCCCCCCTTTTTTTTAACAAAAAAAATTGTGTGCCGCATGTGTTGCTTGCATGCAGCACATGAACATGTTTTTTTTTTTTTTTTTTTATCTTGTGCTGCATGCAAATTGTTTGCATGCAGCCGACCAAGCAGTGTACTTTTTTTTTTTTAAATGTAGAATAACACACAAATCAAATTTCATAAAAATATATATACATGTTAAAGTCAATAAAAATCACTCCTTTTAACCTTTTGATCCAACATATGAGACACAAAATATTTATTGAATCAAAGGAGATAATTTTATGATATTTATATATCGAGATCATAATTTCTGTAGATCCCTATGATCTGATAAAGAGGAGGCTCTGATACCAATTGTTAGATCTAAATTTATTCCATAAAAGATCTACACATATACTGTAAGCCTCTTTATCATGATCAAAGGGAAGGAGGGTTTTAGACATACCTGATTCCATTACGAGGATGCCGAAGATTGCACGATCTCCAAGACGCCGGAGTTGAGAGAGAGGATTCTTCTCTTCAGCCACCAAGTTCTCTTCTTTATTCTTAGAGGAGACCAAGTTCTCTTCTTTATTCTTAGAGGAGATGAGAGGCCTCCAAGAGAGAGATCGTTATTGTTGTTGTTGGTGGTGGAGAGGGAACCCTACTCATGGTATATATAGCATCAAGAAACCCTAGTTCAACTCATCATAGATCTAGGCCCTTGATTTATAACACGAGTTCCACACGTGTGATGAGTCCTACATTCGAATTTAAATACACTCATGGCTAAGTGTAATTGAAAACGTGTTTAGACCCAAACCATTTAGGTTTGATCAATTCTTTATTGGGTCAAACAACATAGGTTAAGTGGACGGGTGCAAATATCCAATTGACTTGATTAGGCCCAGAATAAATTAGACTTTAAAACATAATAAGTCTAACAAATTACTCATTACAGAGTTCCCTCCGACTTATTGATGTTGGCCATTATTGTAGATGTTGACACGATCATACATCCTTCAATAACACCCTTGGAGAGGAACAGAAACTGCAAATTTAAAACATAGAAAGCGATGAACTTGGGTCTGTGTTGATCTCCACTTCACCTGCACGTTGGTGATTGGTGGCATTATTCAGTACCTACTTATTGAAGATCGAGGAACACAGACCGCGACATAAAACACTACCTAATATAACATAGAAAACGAGGAGCTCAGATAGCTTGGGTCTGAATTGGGATTTCCTCTTCACTTGCACGGGGGTAATGGCGTCCCGCAAAGGCACTTGTTGTGTTGAAAGGACTCAGCACCGAACTGGCTGAAGCTGCCCCCGCTCGGGATCTTGCCACACAGCTCGTTGCTGGAAAAGTTGACGAACATGAACTTCACCTTTTCGAACTCTGGGGGAATGCCCCCGGTCAGCATGTTGTCGTTTAGGTCGAGTTCGAGAGTGGTAAAGGTAAAGGAATATTTGGAGAAGAGAGTGCCGGGGATGGTCCCTGTGAGCTTGTTGCCCGACAGTTCGATCAGAAAGAGATGTGTAAGGTCGCCAAGGGACGCAGGGATTGGTCCGGTGAGGTGGTTGTTGGTGAGAAACAGCTCTTGGAGCTGAGTAATTTTGGAGAGGGAGGGAGGGATGGAGCCAGAGACTCCAGTCTGGTCGATGTTGATCACCTGCAGGTTCTTGAGTTTGGAGAGCTGGGGAGGGATGGGGCCCACCAGGTTTGGGACGCGCCGGAAGAAGAGGATCTCGAGGAAAGGGAGGTCGCCGACGGATGGCGGGATGGTGCCGCTGACGTTGTTGCTCTTGAAGACGCTGACGACCCGGACGCGGCCGTTGCGTTTGCTGCAGCGGACGAACCCCCAGAAGCAGCAGTCGGATTCGGTCGTCCATGAGTTGGGGAAAGAGCCTGGTGTGAGGGTGTTCTTGAAGGCTAGAAGGGCTCTCCTGTCGTCAACATGACAGGCTGAGGAGCAGCAAAAGAGCAGAAAGAAGATCAGGCCGGTGACAGTAAGGACTGGGGGAGTCATTCTCTCCATCTCTTCTGTTTTCTTCTCTGAGAGGATGGGAAAAATTGGAAAGGGTTGTGCCCATTTTATCTTGTCAAAATGACTCCACGACTGTAAATAGAGAGATAATGTTTAAATTTCCTTTTTGCTGTTTTGACGATTGAGATTTTCTTTTTATCTATTTTCATGTTGGGCCTGTTTGGTTAAGGGTGGAAGTGAGGAAGTGAGGAATTGAGGAAGTAGTAATAATTTCCTTTGGAACTTGAGAATTGGTTAGTAAGTTTTTCGGTGTTTGGATGTTGTTGAGAAGTGTGATTTGGAAAATGTTTTATTTTTTCTAGTGTTTGGATGGTAATGTGAAAGTGGAAGTAGAAAAGTTGACCACAAAGTTGACCGTAAAATAATATTAAAATAAAAATTAATTAAGAAAAATAAAAAATAGACTGTAATTAGAATGTAAGTGAGATTTAGATAGTCAAAAAATTAACTGTTTTGTGCTACAACTTATTATAAATGAGATTTACATGACCACAAAATTAATTGTAGCACTTTGGATGTGAGGAAATGGTTGTGTAAAAGAGAAAAGAGAAAAGAAAAATGAGTTTTCTTATTTTTCTTTTTCGGTGTTTGGACAGATAAGAAAGTAAGCAATTATATTTTCTCATTTTCTTACTTCCGCCCACTTCCTTCCATCCAAACACCCCCGTTGTAAACTTGAGGTGACTGTAGGCACAGTGATCGTACATAATAATTGATGTCTAATAATTCAAAATGGAGGGACCGCAAGCTTTTTGGCTATGGAGATCGAAGACAAATGCAATTGCTAGCCCACTGCCGCCGACACCGTCCTTTACTTTCTATGATAAGATTGCCAGGGAATCTGCTTTTGTTCATTAAGTAAACGTGCGAAAAAAATGCTTTAATTATTTAAGTTATACTAACTTATATAGAGGCAATAGTGAAAGTTTAGTTCTACATTTTACAAAAAGGATCTATCCAATCGTATTTTAAGAAGTGAGACATGAGCCAACTATTTTATACTTTTGATTAGTTTCAGATGGTGCTCAACCATTTGTGCAATATTTTGTTGGGGTTTTGCGTCCAGCCCAAAGGGCCTCAGCTCTTGAGTCCCACAAGCAACTTGGGACTCGGGAAGCAGTCTGATTCTATTTGCATTTTGGAGAGGGAGTCTGAAAAGGATTCGGTTGGTTTGGAGACTTAATTAGCTTTAAATGAGACCTCATTGAGGCAGCAAAAAATTAAGAGAAATTCTCGGGAAAAGAAAGAAAAAAGAAAGAAAAACTGTGATGAGCTTTCTTCTTTGAATCCGTAGCAAAAGTGAGGCGTTGGAGAACCCGTGAACGATCTAGTTCAGACATTTGATCTTCTTGAAGGATGATCAGTACACTGTTATAACAGAGGGGTTGAGTTCGTTGTAGCGGCGGAATTCAGGCTGCCGAGTGTTCGGGCGTTTGATCTTTTTTTCTTGTATTCTTGAATCTTTGACTAAGGGATTCGAGAGGTGGTAAGAGAAACTGGAGATGCATGGACATCTAGCAGGAGAGCAAGCCACGTTAAAGAAAACTTCTAAGGTGACTAAAAAAAGTTAGATCGCAAGACAGTCAGATACATCAGAGACTGGCCGGAAGTTTGGTGTCTCACCATGTGTCTACAAAGGACTCAACACACTTTCTGTGAGAAACCCTGAAGAATCTCTATAAGTGAATGACTGCCACAAACGAGGCATTCCTTATTCGGAAGCTGATGAATCTGAAGTACAAGGAGGGCAGTTCTATCACAAAGATCTTAATGAAGGGAAGAATATTGTCAATCAATTGATATCTATAAAAGTCTTCTTGGATGATGAGTTACAGGCGTTACTATTATTGAATTTCCTTCATGATAGTTGGGAAACGCTTGTGATGTCACTGAGCAATTCAGTGCCTGATAGGAAAGTCCATATAAGTACCGTAACCACCATTCTTCTTAATGAAGAGATCAGGCGGGAGAGTTCAGCGGCATTCAGAGAACAAGGAAAACTGGGGGATGTCAAAGAACAAGGAAAAAGGTCAGAGATTCAAATTCAGAGACCAATCATGATCAAGAAAAGATTAGTGTTTTAACTACGGAAAAAAACCACTATGCGAAGTAGTGTAAGACACCATAGAAAAAAAAAACCTTAGAAGAAAAAAGAAGGAGAAGCAAAAGAAGACGGGAAGGAAACAACTACAGTTATGGAGGAACTAATTATTTTCTCTGCTGGGGATCTTTCATGTGTCTATGTGATGCATCGGACTCACATTAGCTCATGGCTTCAGGAGATGCCACTCTAAAAGAGAGATGTGTTTGTGATATATCACATTTGTAACGTCCTGATCCGCGGGTATGGAGACTGTTGGCCCAAAGGCCCATAACTCTAGTTTTGATAATGATTAACTCATATAGTTATAGTACTAATGATCTTATGTTTAATTATTCTCAGATATTTGATCAAGATATTAGTAGGTGTTTAGCTTCAACAAAGGAGTTTTTAGGAGGTAACACATGTAGATTCAAGAGCGCGCGCGTCAAAATTGCATCTAGCACTCGGTTGGAGTCCAGCTCGTTGGATCGTATTTGGATCGAGTCGTTTTGAAGATAAGAATCGACAAGAAGACTTCGATTTGTTTAGATTTTGTGCTAAAGATAGATAGTATTGATATGCTCAAGTTCACACAAATACAATTTAATATGTTTTGGTGGTCGGCTTAACCGGTTTTGGATTTCTGGTTCATATATATGGTTTTCATGAATAGATAGAATCAAAATAAGTTTACATGGTTTAAATGTATATTAGATTTCATCTATATACATATATGCTTCATATACTTAGAAAAAACTTATTTTGATAATCATATTCATTGTTTGGAGTTTTGTATTTAAACAAAACCTATTTTTGGATTTCATGTCAAAAACATAAATATATTTATTACATGTGTATTGGATTCTATCCATATATAATATGCCTCAAAAGAGTGATAAATATCTTGTTTTGGTATTTATACAAGTTTTAAAAAATCGGATTTCCATTTCAAAGATTGGTTTTTGAAAAATACCGATTTTGTGTTTAAGCCATATTTCAATATCACAAAAATGGTTCAAATAGCTTGTAATATGTGTTGATTTTTGATCACACATGTTTGGTATTCAAATATCTTATAAGAACATATTTTTATAAAATTTATGTACATTTATGATATTTAATTGGTATTAAATTAACCAAATTTTCAGACCTGAAAATCCCAGCCAGATCTGTTGGCGGTCGACCGGATGGTCAACCGGACCAGGGGGTTGGTCGACCGAACTGGTCTATCGATGTGCAAGAGGAATGTGTACAGGCCAGCCAAGTAGGCCGGTCGACCGGGCGGTCGACTGACTGAAAGCACACAACTCTCGGTGCGGCAGGTCGACCGGGCGATCGACCGACAGGCTTGTGCCGGTCGACCGGGCGGTCGACTGGAGGCACAATGGTCAGAAATATGACCGTTACGTCGGTGGATCGGGCGGTCAACTGGAGGGCATTTCTGCCCTTTCCAGCTGCCAACGGGCAGATTTTTGAGAGGCTTATAAATGGCCATCTCTTGGGCTATTTTTCATATGGTTTTTGAGAGAAAAATTTTATATCTTTCCTAGTGTTTTGCAGCAAGATTTTAAAGAGTTTTTGGGCTACAAATTTTTATTTTCATTTAATTTAAAGTGTTGTAAAAATCAACGAAAAGAGAGTATTTGGGGAATTGGTTTTTTTATTTTTATTTCAATATCTGTGTTGTGATTTTCGTAAGTATTTTTCTTTGTTAAGTTTCATTCCAAACACTTTGTTTTCTCACACTTGACCTATCATATCTATTCTATCTATACGATCTTATTTTTGTGAGAAAATTTAGTTTGTGGTCTTTGTGTGATCGCCAAGTTGTAAATCCCTACATTGTTGGTGTTCATCCCTCTAGCGTAGAGGAGATTGTTGTTGTGGTTTGGTTTTGTGCATATCCCTCTAGTGTAGAGGTGGTTGTGTTTTAGGTTTGTTGTTATCCCTCTTGTGTAGAGGTGATTGTGGTGGAGTTTTGACTTAGTGCCTTATCCCTCTTGTGTGAGGTGATCGTTGTTTGGCTTAGTGTCTTATCCCTCTTGTGTAGAAGTGATTGACATTGTGATTTGGGTTTGTGGTTATCCCTCTTGTGAGGAGATGATTGTGGTTGGAGTTTATCTTAGTGCCTTATCCCTCTAAAGTAGAGGAGATTGTTGTTTGGCTTAGTGTCTTACCTCTTGTGTAGAGGTGGTTGTGTTGGAGAGAGGAGTTGTGTACTCTTAAGTTTGTATTACCAAATCCTCGGTGGAGGTTCCCTGTGTGGGAGGTCCTATGTGGACATAGTGAATATCCTTCTATGTGAAGGTGGGGACGTAGAGTAGTTGCTCGAACATCGAAACATATCTCAGTGTTTGTGTTTGATCCACTATCTCTTAACTCTCTCTCTCCCCTTTATATCTTGCATTGCATTATATTATTCATATCAGATATATGCTTAGTATTGATTGTGTGCCTCACTAGTGTTAAATCAAGAGAGCTTCATATAGCACCTCAACTCTTATTTAGAGGAATCTAGAGGGAGTTAGTCCAAAACCCCTCACTGAAAATTCGGCTACACTCTTTGGTTATACTTAGTGTGTTACAATTAATTTTTAATTCCGTATCATTTGTCATTAGATTAGCCATACACCTATTCACTTTTCCTCTAAGTGTATTTTCAATTGGTATCAGAGCTCAGTCTCCTCATATTAGGTTTAACCACTTAGGAGTGTGATCTTGGTTAGTAAATTAAACTTAGTATAAAATATCGTTGATATTAATAGAAAACAAACAATCTCTGGAAACGGCGCCAAAAACTTGGTGTGAATCGAACGTCAAGTGCACCAATCGTTTACAAGTAATAAAGTAGCGAGTAGAGTATCGTTCCCACGAGGATTTTATCTATTGAGTACCAAAATAATTTTTCCTAATTTTATTTGAATAATTGATTAAGAAGATTATTTAAAATAAACTACTAATAAGAAACTTAAAAGAGTTGATTTTTATAGAAGTAAGGTGCTAGGGCAATTGATTTCAGCAAATATAATCAGATATAAAATTGTGCTTGTGCTAGTGAATTTTAACTGTTGATGTTAACAATCTAAACTAGTATTCTTTCTCGAGCAATATTAATTCTATTTTCTAATTCAAGAACCTATAATCTCTCGATACAGTAGATTTACAAGTTAGAAGATGCATTAAGTATGGTGGATTTTTCTATATAATTGCACAACTTCTCCGTCTCAACGTTCCAAGTTGTGGTTTTTATTCCTCTGATGTTATGCTAGGTTATGTCCTCTCGGTCTCAAACTTAACTATCCTTATAATTGTTGGCCACCAATTAATAATAAGAAGATTGAGAATAAAAACTTAACATGAAAAAGATTTAAACTTGAAGAACAAAATAGTAGAATAGCACAAAGCAACAAGATTATATGATCATAATATTTAACCTACATCAATGCCCTAGCTATGGAGAATTAGTTCATATTTGAAGAGATACAAAACATGATAAATATTATGAACTTTATGAAATTAATAAAATATAAGGAGAAAGAGATTAGAAAATACCAATTTATGAACTCTAGATGATACCTTCTCGTTGTTCTTCTTCAACTTCAATACACAGAATTTATTCTCCAAAAGCCAAGAAAACTGAAAGCTAAAATAATATAAAATTTATTTATCTAATGAGAGTCATGAGAGACTCATGAGATGGATAAGAATGATACAATTATAAGAGATTGCAGCCTTTTATATATACCTCAGAGCCAGTTCAATCAGGAACATATTAGGACTTCTAATTCTACTTCTGTTTGATATGGGAATTCAATCCTGAATTGATCTGCAGATTGCTGTTGTTGATTACTGAATACAGCTTATTGAGTCACTGAATTAAGAAATAGTGTCAACAAAAGTATTGTAGATCTTTAAGTCCTCTTGCCATAACATCTTGAATCATCAGAATTGGATATCTAAAGCGAAATTATGATCAAAATATGAAAAGGTGTCCAGTCTGAATCTGAGTTTGAAATAGAATTCTGCTCTTTGTTGAACAGTAAACGGTCAGGCAGCCAAAAATTCAGCTATCTGGTCGAACTTTGACTTGATTTGATCTCAAACTTTTGTTGGATACTTTCTCATATTTTATAGACTCTTTTGACAAGTCTATTAGGTCTCTGAATGTTTGTATCTTAAAATATACTGCTGCAATCATCTCTTTAATTTCGATTTTCTATTTTTTCATCTCTTTTCTCTAATTTTTGCTCTTGACTTAATTTTTACATAAACATAAACAAAAACACCATGCAACATTAAATGTGTAACAAAAGTGGTACAAAATATAGATGATAATTAAAATTATCAATATGGTAGAAGATGCAGGTCGCCGTTATGTTGGGACGAAGTCAGTGAAAGTAGACTCTTGGGACCAGATATTCTAATTCAGATAATAGATAAAGTCAGAGTTATCAAAGATCACCTCTGGGTAGCACAGAGCAGACAGAAGATTAAGCTGACACTTACAAAAGACCATTGGAATTCAGAGGAGATGCTCATGTATTTTTAAGGATATCGCTCATCAAAGGGGTAATCCGATTCGGTACTCACGGAAAACTTAGTCCAAGATGCATCAACCCATTTGAGATTCTGGATCGAGTGGTAGATGTACCTTACCGATTGGTATTACCACCATCATTAGAAGGAGTGCATAATGTATTTCACATATCACATCTTAAGAAGTATGTTAAGGATAAGAGTCATATTCTAAATCACTCAGAACTGAAACTGCAGCCAGATTTATCCTATAAAGAGCAGCCGATGGACAATCTGGATAGGAGTGTCAAGACCCTGAAGAATAGGGCAATACCGTTAGCACTGGTTTCTTGGAATAGGCATGCTCTAGGAGAAGCTATATGGGAATGAGAGGATATTATTCGTGAGAGTTACCCTCCACTATTTACATTATAGTTGGTAAAATTTCTTATCCCCATCTCTTCCAACTTCACCCATCCCTTATCAAAATTGTAAGAACGAAATTTTTGTAAGGTGTATGAATTGTAACATCCCATCCTCGAAATACATACCCAGATGTGTATCCCGATTTTCGAGCATATTTCCTTATTTTTCTCATTTTTTTTTGCTCGTATAATAGTACTGCTTGATTTGACCTCTCTGATAGTTAGATTTGATTGATTTTAGTTTCAATCATAATTTAACAATATTTTAGATTTATCATGATTTTTCAGAATATTTCTGAATTATTTCTGTAAAGTCTCCAAAATCGGTACCGCCGATTGATTCTCAAAATTTTAAATTACAAATGGAATCAAATTTCTAAAAATCGCTTTCATATTATTTTTTAGAATAATAATTACTATTTTAATGCATTTTTTGAGATTTTTTTAAATTTATTAAAATCCAACCAAACTCGGTGTCGACTAGTATCAATGATTGATTCCAGGATTTTTTTTTTAATTTGAAAATAAGAATATATTTCTTGAATTCGATTTCACCATGATACTCAGTATAATATTCTTGATTTTTGAAAATTTTTAGAGAGCTTTTTGAGATACTTGATTTTAAGGCGTTTCCGGTATTTTTCCGAAAATTTCCTGCATCCGCGACCGAATCTGGGGATTTCACCATTTTGTTTACTTTTCATTTTTCTTGCAAATATTTCTTTCCCTTTTTTCTCTTTTCTTTTTCTTTTTCTTTTTCCTTCCTTCCACCAAATTCTAAAACGTTCTCCATCCTTCTAAAACATTCTACACCCTTCCACCAAAATATCCCCTTCAAAATATCCCAAACACTCAAGTGCCTCTCCCATCACTTTGGCCGGCCATAACTCCCTCTCCCATCACTATTTCATAAAAATCGCATCCCAAACTCATTTCCTTTCTCCTTTAACTCCAACTCCAAAACCAACACCTTTCTTTCTCCTTTCACCTTCATTCCTCCATCAAAACCTTAAAACCATCAACTTCTCCTTCATCTTCACTACAACTACAACAACAATATCACCTAAAACACTTCATCATCTTCTTCTTCCTCATCCATCTCCATTTAGTTCACCACAAACTCCATAACTCTACCAAAATTATACCTTCTCTTTTACCTTCTCCAAAAAACCACCACCAAAAAATCCTTCCACCAAACTATTCCCACTCCATCTTCACCTAGGCCGGCCACCACCCTAAGCCTAGGGCCGGCCCCCTCTACTCTTGCAACATCTCTGATGATCATTCCAGCGACTATTCCGGTGACTATTATGGCGACAACTTCACCATCTTCAACAACATTAACTCCACCACAAACATACACCTCCATCACTGCCACTTCTTCTAACTTCTCTTATCATCACCATCTTCAATTCCACCATCACAACATCACCTCCATCGCCTTTATTTGAACCTCCAACATTGTCATCATCATCACCTTCTTTAACCTCCTTTTGAATCCTCCACCACCAAATAACACCACCATCAACTCTAACACCATCACCTTCACCCTCTCCTCTCTCCCCTCATGGCCGGTCACAACCTAGGCCACCACCAAGAGGTGGCACACCCTCTCTAGGGCAGACCCTCTTTTAAGGGCCAAGTCCCCCTTTTCTTCTCTCGCTTTGTGTATTTCCTCACTTGGGAGCTCGGGCGCGCGAAGTTTTAGGATTTGTGTTCTGGATGAGTGTTTTTCTCACATTGTTGAGTTTGTACTATATTTGGGTTCGTGATGTAATTGTGTATGTGGCCCTATGTATTTGAACCGGGTTGCATAGGTTTACCGGTATCATGTGTTGTATCCTGTGTTTCGAATACTTGTAATTGCGTAAACGATATGACTTTTGTGCACGTGTTGGTACTAACCATGCAGGTACCCATGTATAGCCTTCGGGGTTTCTGTCACTCCCAGGATGACTACCCACTTGTCTAATCTTTGCACTCTTATGGGTTTCGTGGTAATTATCGAGAGTGCGCTTAGACCTCGAGCTTACTTCAGCCCTTATGGGCTTACACACGGCCTTCGGGCTTTACACACTATATGGATGGTCTAATTACTGCATGTTTATATGCATGGTTGGTGGTCTTAACATCTTATGTAGGTACCTTTGTACCGACTCTGAGTTCATGCCACTCCTGGGCTAGCATCCAATTAGTCTAGGCCTTGCACCCTTATAGGTTTCGTAGTAGCTGCTGAAAGTGCGCTTAGACCCCAGGCGTACCCTAACCTTCGGGCTCTCACTCGCGCTTTCTTGAAAGAGGAGTGCGGTTAGACTGTCAGATTCTTATGCTCCGCCTAGTTTGGCATGCTTAGCGCTTAGCGATTTATCAGTAGACTCGCCTAGGCGAAACTCTGCCAGATTTTATACTCGTATTTTAAAGTCGAGTTGTTCCGGTAGCTCCGCCAAACGCTTTAATGATTAAATGTTGTTCGTTGTCCGTGCCTCCAACACTGCTTAGCTCTGCTTAGATGTTTATTTGCTTGCTAACTAGCTACATTAACAAGTAATATCTGCTATTGCTTGCCATGCTATCACCCGACCTCTGTCATGCTATCACCTGACACCTGACCTCTGGCATGCTACCACTTGATACCTAATTATTATCACTTGCCATCCAACATATTACACCTGACCTGTAATTATCACTTACGGGAATGTTAACCTGATCTCCTGATAGTACGCATGTACACCTTATATTCTTGTCTTGCTCAGGCATATTCATATAATCTGATAATTACCCAATAAATTGTAAAAAAAATAACTTACACTGGGTCAGGGGGAACTTGGGGATATCAATATATATTTGTGCTTACTGTAGTATTAGGAGCGTTGTGCAACTAAATCTTCCGATTCGACCTGAGGGCCTCCAGGTGACCGAGGGGAGTGCTGCCTCCCTACATCATGGTACCATCTTGAAAAGGCATACAATAGGATCCTCATATAGTCCTTACAGCTAGTTCTGTACACCAGCAGCAAAACGTCATAGACCGTGATCTCGGGCATGTATGAGACCCACTGTAAACATTTATTCTTTGATACCACCGTTGGTTTTTAATAACAGCCTCGACTTACTCAGATGTGAATGTATGTGTGCTGGGATGCTATTATACATACCTTGAGATATGGATAGGACGAGTAATAAGAATAAATATTAAGAATGACAATAAAAGATTTATTCATACTTAATCGCTTTCATCAGTCTATGTCTTCATCGCATGCTTATTATTTCTGCACGCTTGACACAGCTTTTGATGCATACTTTCTGATTTGGATTTATTAATACACATGTACTTATCTCTGCACGTCACTTAGTGTTCACCTGGCCCTATGTTGGGGAGCTTCTGACTTCTCTAGACTTGCATGTTCAAGTTCTGAAGTTTGTATTGAAGTGGAGCCTCCGCTGAAGATCAATCTTGCCTCTCGGAGTAGGCTTACTAGTCCCAGCTCCTTCTATTCCTGACTCTTCCTACTAACTCACGGGATTCCCTCTCAGCTCGTGAGCATCTTTTTTATTGCAATATTGTAAATTTACTTTTATTCCTGGCCGTGATGTAATGTACCTGTAATATTATATTACGCTTTGTGATTATTACACTTTGTGATAACTTTGTAATACTCTTTATGTTAGAATGTATACACACTACTTACTTCGTACTCTAATTCTAGTCTGTACTGATGCTTAACGTATATATGTGAGGATATTTTCTTCCTGTGTATATACGTCGTAGTAGTGTCTCCGTATTTGTCAGGGCGGGGCGTTATATCTTTGTGTTCTACTTTTAGATTATCTATCTCCCCTCACCCCATATCTCTCTCCCCTTCTTCTTAAATCTGAAAGAATGATCTTTGGTCAAGGCGAGTTCATCATGGTGACTGCACGATTGACTGCTTCTTCGAACTACTACTCCTCGCTCCAAGATTTGCTAGAGATACATCTCAAAGTAATTTTTAGTCTGGGGGTTCCGCCCTCGAGCATTTTCACAGTGATTTTAAACCGTCGTTGTTGCCTTCCAACTTACAATAGCACCCAGATAGATGATAGTTTTTGACCCATCATCGTTGATGTTTAACGGCAGCTTTAAATCGCGGTGGAAGCCCGTTTCTGTTGTAATGTGTCTATATTTAATAAATAAAGGTAAATGACAGAAAAACTCTTGCACTGTCAAGGTTGTTGAATTTAACTCCCTGAACTATAAAAACTTGGACATTGACCTCTTGTACTCTAAATGTTAAAATTTTCATCTAAATCAACCATGTGTTAATTCCACTAATTATTTCAATAATTTTTAATTAGATGTAACTAATCTCAATTTTTCCTTTCTAAGAAAATTCTAAGTTGTAGAGAGATGAGGAAGGGATTGTGATGATGATGGAGATGGTGATGGTAGAAAGGAGGAGGACGAGCTGGAGAGAGAGAGAAAAGTGGTTCAAGCTAGGTTAAGATTCATATTAGGATAGGAAAGAATTTTGGGTTAGGTGATGTAACACCCCGCTCCCGGAATACGTACTTAGTTGTGTATTCAGATTTCTCGATCGAATTTTTTGATTTACTTTCTGTATTTATTTTTTATTATGAATTATTTATATGATCGTTTTACCTTGGAACCGGATTCGTGGACTCGGACTCAGCCCTAGTCTGAACCGGGGACCCGATCTCAGGTTATTGCTTGATTTAGTCTTTCTGATATTCAGATTTGACCGATTTCAGTTTCAAACATCATTTTCAAATATTTAGATTTTTCATGATTTTCTGAAATTTTCAGAATTAAATTGAAAATCTTCAAAACCGGTGTCGACCAGTACCACTACTCGATTCTTGGATTTTTAATTTACAAACAGAGTTGAATTTTAAGAAACGACTTTCTCATAACTTCTTAAAATCATATTTTCTATCTAAATACTTTTTCTGAGATTTTTCTAAATTTATCGAAATTCTACTAGATTTGGTGTCGGCCAGTATCACTGGTTGATTCCAGGAATTTTAATTTACAATTAGAATCAAATTTCTGAATTTCGCTTTCATATTTCTTCTTAAAATTATATTTTCTCCTTTCTGACATTTTCTAAAATTTTTTAGATTTTATCAAAATCCGGCCGAGCCGGTATCGACGGTTGACTTCAGGATTTTTATTTTGAAAATGAGATTAAATCTCCAAAAATTGATTTCACCAAACATCTTAAAAGAATATTTATTATTTTTGAGAAATTTTGAAAAACTTTTCAAGATACTTCAATTTTTCGGCTTTTCCGGGTTTTCGGTGTTTTCCCAGATGCCGAAACCTTATCCAGATATTTTATTTTCTCTTTTTTTATTTTCTCTCTCCTCGCTAAACACGAGTTTCACCTAATCTGGATTCAACATTTAATGTAGAGATCCTCTCCATACTGCATTTAATGCTTATGCCCTGCAACTTGTCACCATGACTTTTTGTCTTTTTCATCAAACGCAACTTTCTCATTTTTTCCTGAATGGGAGTTCCCTCACTGCGTCTGGACAACTGCTAGACGCAAATTTGTATGTGAGACGCAGTCTTTTGTTTTTAAAGAGACGCAACTCTCTTTTCTTTATTGTATGGCACACTTGTAATTATCTAAACAATCCCTTTATATATACACCCCCTTTTCTTTCCTTCTCTTTCATTTTTTCTCTCTTCTTTCTTCTCCAACAGCAGCCAACGAAGAAGGGCAGCCTAAAAACAGCCTTGCCCTCCCTTTGGCTGGCCATCCTTTCCACCTCCTCCATCTTTTCCACCACCTATTCCACCACCTTTATTTCCTCCATCATCTCCACCATTCCAACAACTACAACACCACCTCCACACCATCTTCTTCTTCCTCTTTTCCATCAAGAAACACCAAGAAACCCACTTCCACCACTAACTTCACCACCTTCCCACCACTACCTACACCACCCTTACCACCACGAACCACGCCATCTTCCTCTCCTTGAATACTCTTTCCAACGGACCTACTTGTTGCTCTCCGAACCACCATTTTAAAAACTTCAAAATCTCAAATTTCACTAGAGTTGCACCACCATTGCTTGGGCTTGGGACTTTGGCCACCCAACTCCGGTCACTTCCGGCCATCTCCGGCCACCTCCGGCCGCCGCCGGTAACATGACCGACCATCCCGCCTTCCATTCTTCTTTCTTTTCTTTCCTTTCCTTCTTTCCTTTCTTCCCTTCTTTCTTTCTTTCTTCCCTTCTCTTTTCTTTCCTTCTTTTTCTTCCTTTCCTTTAATTCCAAACCTGCGTCCCTCTCTCCCCTTCCCCTTTGCGTCTCCCTCTCACCATTTCCCTGCGTCTCTTTTTATTTCCCTGTCTCTCTTTCTTTCGTTGTGTGATTACTAGACGCAGATTTTATTCCCTGCGTTCAAGTAGTTATTTAACACGACCTTCGCGTTCTTATATCAACGCGACGCGGAGTTCATGCTCGCGTTTGCGTTCTCCTCGTGTCCTTGCTAGAACGCGATTCTCGAACCCCGCTTTTGTGATCTCTACGTAACGCGACTCTCGCATCTGTGAATCCCGCGTCTTCATTCTCTCTCCTTCTGGCTCATTCTCCCTCCTCTTCTACATAATACGATCTTTACTTTATTGAACGCGTTTACGCGTTAGTTACCTAAATTCCGGCGAACGGAGATTCCACAGTATTTTCCGTATTTAGGCGAGTATTCTCGCCTCCATTCGATTTTTCCCGCTTCGTCGGGTCGACTTGTATTGGCATTATGTATCACTTAACCTGTTACTACTTGATGCATGTTCCTGCTATGTTATCTCTTATCACTTGTCACCTGTTATGACATGACTTGTCCCCTGTCTCATATCACCTCCAAGGCATATAACACATGACACCTGATATACTACTACTTGACACTTGTTCCTTGATATGACATGACTTATAACCTGTCACCTGCCCGATTACTTGTCACTGTCATGATTAAAACCTGATACTTGTTATGATTAACTCTCTACCCATGATTATCACATTACGGGAATGTAGTACTTGATCTCTTGTTATGAACTCTCGTTATGCTTGTTATGTACTCCTGTTATGACCAGTTATGATCCTACTCATTCCCGAAATCTGATAATATTGTTAATAAGCTATAAAAAGGATAATTTGCACGGGGAATGGGAGGAAGTGATGGATGCCGGTATGATGCCTTACTTATAGTAATGGAATACAAAACTGACGATTCGTGTTAGGGGGATTTCAGGCCCCCAGAAGATGCGTGTTAGGAGGATTTAAGGCCCCCAATGGTGTGTCCCGGGCGGACGGGAACTACTATAAGTAGGAGCTATCAGTTCTTCATCAGCTTCCGAAAACCAACCTCGACTTACTTATATATGGATGTATGTGTGTTGAAATGTACACCAGGACACATACCTAGATATATGGGTCAGACGAGTAATAATAATAAAATTGTCAAGATAATAACTTGTCATGTTGTCCTACACTTGGTTATACCACTTGTTTTCGCCACAATTACATTCATCTGGTTTTACTTCAGATTTTCGGTTTTATGATTATTATATTATACCTGTTCATTTCCTGCCTTTTCACTTATATTCTAGACCACCAGTCTCCTGCTCTTATCTTATCATATCATGAGTAGTTCCTGCTTGGTATTACTTGTTATATATCTACTTGTCCTTGCATTCTTGTGCTCACGACACGATTTTTCTAATGCATGTTTATGATTCGGATTTGTCGACACATTTGTGCTTATCTATGCACGCCACTTGGCATATACATCACCACTTGCCGGGGAGTGCTGACTCCTCTGGATCCTCATGTCCAGGTTCTCAGAGCTTGGATTGAAGGGGATCTTCCTGCTGAGGACCAAGCTTAATTCTGCGGAGCAGACAGACCAGCTGTAGCTCCAGTCCCATCCTTGCTCCCCCTAGTTGGCTCGCGGCTTCTCCAGCTATCCCGTGAGCGCCCTTTGTACTGTTCATATATGTACATCTCTTTATATTCTCGCATTTGCGCTTATCAGTAATGTAATATTCTTATAATATTTGTCACCTCTGGTGATAACTTTGTAATTGTACTCATATATTGGAATGTATAATGCACCACGTGCTTCCGTACTCTGATTCTTGCCTGTACTGATGCTTAGCGTATATACGTGAGGGTATTTCTGACCTGCGTATATACGTCGCAGTGACGTCCCCGTATCCGCGGGATCGGGGCATTACAGGATGGGATCAGAGCTAGGCTCTCGCATCCTCAGTACGTCCAGACGGCAAATTAATGGTAAAGAAATTTGCAAGTGGAATGCAAGAGTCCTGGTTATACAAACCAACTACAAGTGTAGAGTTATCTATCTCTTCCTTCTGATCCATTTCTTGAATCCTGAGACCTTCAATCTTTTACCTTCTAGCTTCTTCCTGTTACCCACTTCAACCAACTCAGATATGGAAAGACGGGGAACACGTAATGGTGCTGGTACTTCTCACGATGGATCCAGCAGAGACAATGATGGTATGATTAGAATACTTCAAGGGATGATGCAGAGTCAACAACAGCAGATAGAGCTTCTATGTCAAGGACTGTTAGTTGCACCCCGAGAACAGAGCCAGGCAACGTATCGAATTTCAGGAGATTACAGCCGGCGATCTTTTCAGGCACAGAGAAGCCCCTGGATGCAGAACAGTGGCTGGTAGACACAACAGATCTTTTGAAGGCGGCTCGAGTCCCTGATGAGAACCAAGTGGAAGTGGCCAAGATACAATTGAAGGATGTGGCCCGAATATGGTGATTGGCGAAAGAAGCGATGTTGGAGAAACCCATCACATGGGACCAATTCTCAAAGAGTTTCTACGAGAGATTCTTCCCTGCAACAGCTCAAAGGGACATGGAAGAACAATTTATTCGGTTACAACATTGAAACCGGTTAGTGGATGAATATGCTGTTGAATTCTTGAGGCTCAGCAGATTTGCTCCCTACATGGTGACAGACGAAGAAAAACGGGCTAGCAGATTTCAGCAAGGGCTAAAGATGGACGTCCAGATGTATCTTATTCCTCAACAGTTGAAGACGTACTCCCAGGTTCTCTCCATTGCCTGTGAAGTTGAACGAGGACTAGAAAAGAAGAGTGAGAACCAGGTGCAGAACAAGTCAGTAAAGAGACCCTTTCAGTTGATGAATGAAGAAGATGCAGCCAGGACAATCAATGGCCCAATGGTCAAGCGACCATTCCAACCTTCTCTTCCTCAGATCATATGCAATTTCTGCCACAAGCCTGGACATTAAAATTGCCACAAGCCTGGACATTATAGGAAAGACTGTCGAATGGCTAATGGACTATGCTTAGCATGTGGGACCGGGAGTCATGCAATAAGGGATTGCCCGTTCAGAAGGGTAGGAAATACTGTACCAGTCCGACCAGTACTTCCAGCTCCACCACTGAGAGGGAACCCAGAATTCGTTGACCATAGAGCACCATTTCCGCCCCAGCAGTATGATCAACCATAGAGAGGAGTAAGAACTAGAGCAGATCATGGAAGAGGTCAAGTCTACAACATGACGGCAGAGGCATCAGACGAAGCAGCAGCAGAATGTGAAGCCCAGTATCCAGAGCAGGAACCTTGAGGATGTCACTGTAACTGCTACCCCTGATCTTTTGTATTTTGAGTTGGTAATCTTTCGTAAATATTCCACTTTATCATTCTCTCATTGTCGACCTTGGTCTCTCCTGTGTTCATCTTCCCCTTATCGAAATTGCGAGGACGCAATTTTTGTAAGGTGAGTGGAATGTAACACCCCGCTCCCGGAATATGTACTTAGTTGCGTATTCAGATTTCTCAATCGTATTTTTTGATTTACTTTCTGTATTTATTTTGTATTATGAATTATTTATATGATTGTTTTACCTTAGATCCGGATTCGTGGACTCAGATTCAGCCCTAGTCTGAACCGAGGACTCGATCTCAGGTTATTTCTCGATTTAGTCTTTCTGATATTCAGATTCGACCGATTTCAGTTTCAAACATCATTTTCCAATATTTTAGATTTTTCATGATTTTCTGAAATTTTTCAGAATTAAATTGAAAATCTTCAAAACCGGTGTCGACCAGTACCACTGCTCGATTCTCGGATTTTTAATTTATAAACGGAGTTGAATTTTAAGAAATGACTTTCTCATAACTTCTTAAAATCACATTTTCTATCTAAATACTTTTTTTGAGATTTTTCTAAATTTATCGAAATTCCACTGGATTTGGTGTCGGCTAGTATCACTGGTTGATTTCAGGAATTTTAATTTACAATTAGAATCAAATTTCTGAATTCTGCTTTCATATTTCTTCTTAAAATTATTTTTTCTCCTTTCTGACATTTTCTGAGATTTTTCAGATTTTATCAAAATCCAGCCGTCCGATATCGACGGTTAACTTCAGGATTTTTATTTTAAAAATGAGATTGAATCTCCAAAAATCAATTTCACCAAATATCTTAAAAAAATATTTATTATTTTTGAGAATTTTTGAAAAACTTTTCAAGATACTTCAAATTTTCGGCTTTTTCGGGTTTTCGGTATTTTCCCAGATACCGAAGCCTTATCCAGATATTTTATTTTCTCTTTTTCTATTTTCTCTCTCCTCGCTAGACGCGAGTTCCACCTAACCTACATTCAACATTTAATGCAGAGACCCTTTCCATACTGCATTTAATGCTTATGCCCTGCAACTTGTCACCATGGCTTTTTTGTCTTTTTCATCAAACGCAACTTTCTCATTTTTCCCTGGACACGAGTTCCCTCACTGCGTCTGGACAACTGCTAGACGCAGTTTTGTATATGAGACGCAGCCTTTATTTTTAAAGAGACGCATCTCTCTTTTCTTTATTGTATGGCACACTTGTAATTATCTAAACAATCCCTTTTTATATACACCCCTTTTCTTTCCTTCTCTTTCATTTTTTTCTCTCTTCTTTCTTATCCAACAGCTGCCAACGAAGAAGGGCAACCCAAAAACAGACTTGCCCTCCCTTTCGCTGGCCATCCTTTCCACCTCCTCCATCTTTTCCACCACCTATTCCACCACCTTTATTTCCTCCATCATCTCCACCATTCCAACAACTACAACACCACCTCCACACCACCTTCTTCTTCCTCTTTTCTATCAAGAAACACCAAGAAACCCACTTCCACCACCAACTTCACCACCTTCCCCACCACTACCTACACCACCTTGACCACCACGAACCACGCCATCTTCCTCTCCTCGGAATACTCTTTCCAACGGACCTACTCGTTGCTCTCCGAACCACCATTTTAAAAACTCCGAAATCTCAAATTTCACTAGAGTTGCATCACCATTACTTGGGCTTGGTCTTGGGGCTTTGGCTACCCAACTCCGGCCACTTCCGGTCTTCTCCGGCCACCTCCGGCCGCCGCCGGTAACATGACCGACCATCACCCTTCCATTCTTCTTTCTTTTCTTTCCTTTCCTTCTTTCTTTTCTTCCCTTCTTTCTTTCTTTCTTCCCTTCTCTTTTCTTTCCTTCTTTTTCTTCCTTTCCTTTAATTCCAAACCTGCGTCCCTCTCTCCCCTTCCCCCTTGCGTCTCCCTCTCACCCTTTCCCTGCATCTCCCTTTTATTTCCCTGTCTCTCTTTCTCTCGTTGTGTGATTATTAGACGCGAATTTTACCCCCTGCGTCCAATTAGTTATTTAACACGACCTTCGCGTTCTTATATCAACGCGATGCGGAGTTTATGCTCGCGTCTGCGTTCTCCTCGTGTCCTTGCTAGAACACGATTCTCGAACCCCGCGCTTGTGATCTCTACGCAACGCGACTCTCGCGTCTGCGAATCCCGCGTCTTCATTCTCTCTCCTTCTGGCTCATCTCCCTCCTCTTCTACATAATATGATCTTTACTTTATTGAACGCGTTTACGCGTTAGTTACCTAAATTCCGGCGAACGGGGATTCCACAGTATTTTCCGTATTTAGGCGAGTATTCTCGCCTCCATTCGATTTTTCCCGCTTCGTCGGGTCGACTTGTATTGGCATTATGTATCACTTAACCTGTTACTACTTGATGCATGTTCCTGCTATGTTATCTCTTATCACTTGTCACCTGTTATGACATGACTTGTCTCCTGTCTCATATCACCTCCAAGGCATATAACACATGACACCTGATATACTACTACTTGACGCTTGTTCCTTGTTATGACATGACTTATAACCTGTCACCTGCCCGATCACTTGTCACTGTCATGATTAAAACCTGATATCTGTTATGATTAACTCTCTACCCATGATTATTACATTACGGGAATGTAGTACTTGATCTCTTGTTATGAACTCCCGTTATGCTTGTTATATACTCCTGTTAAGACCAGTTATGATCCTACTCATTCCCGAAATCTGATAATATTGTTAATAAGCTATACAAAGGATAACTTGCACGGGGAATAGGACGAAGTGATGGATGCCAGTATGATGCCTTACTTATAGTAATGAAATACAAAACTAACGATTCGTGTTAGGGGGATTTCAGGCCCCCAGAAGATGCGTGTTAGGAGGATTTAAGGCCCCAATGGCTGTGTCTCGGGCGGACGGGAACTACTATAAGTAGGAGCTATCAGTTCTTCATCAGCTTCCGAAAACCAACCTCGACTTACTTATATATGGATGTATGTGTGTTGAAATGCACACCAGGATACATACCTAGATATATGGGTCAGACGAGTAATAATAATAAAAATGTCAAGATAATAACTTGTCATGTTGTCCTACAACTTGGTTATACCACTTGTTTTCGCCACAATTGCATTCATCAGGTTTTACTTCGGATTTTCGGTTTTATGATTATTATATTATACCTGTTCATGTCCTACCTTTTCACTTATATTCTAGACCACCAGTCTCCTGCTCTTATCTTATCATATCATGAGTAGTTCCTGCTTGGTATTACTTGTTATATATCTACTTGTCCTTGCATGCTTGTGCTCACGACACGATTTTTCTAATGCATGTTTATGATTCGGATTTGTCGACACATTTGTGCTTATCTATGCACGCCACTTGGCATATACATCACCACTTGTCGGGGAGTGCTGACTCCTCTGGATCCTCATGTCCAGGTCTCAGAGCTTGGACTGAAGGGGATCTTCCTACTGAGGACCAAGCTTAATTCTGCGGAGCAGACAGACCAGCTGTAGCTCCAGTCCCATCCTTGCTCCCCCTAGTTGGCTCGCGGCTTCTCCAGCTATCTCATGAGCGCCCTTTTGTACTCTTCATACATGTACATCTCTTTGTATTCTCGCATTTGCGCTTATCAGTGATGTAATATTCTTGTAATATTTGTCACCTCTGGGATAATTTTGTAATTGTACTCATATGTTGGAATGTATAATGCACCACGTGCTTCCGTACTCTGATTCTTGCATGTACTGATGCTTAACGTATATACGTGAGGGTATTTCTGACCTGCGTATATACGTCGCAGTAACGCCTCCGTACCCGCGGGATCGGGGCGTTACAGGTGAGGATGATGATAATGGTGGGGTTAAAAAGAAGGAGGTGCGAGGAGGTGGTGATGATTAGTTTTAGTACAAGTTAGTGATGGAGGTGTAGAATGTGATAATTGTAAAAGGATTTTAGGTGATAGAGGCAAAACAAGTGGTGGTGGTGCTAGGTTTTAGAAAAGGTAGTGGTGGGTGAGGAAGTGACAATTGTAGTGAGCTTTAGGAGGAGGAGGAGGAAGAGAAGGAAGAAGAGGTGAGATGATGATGGCGTTGGGTTTGAGGAGGGAAAGAAGGGGGGGAGGAGGAGGTTGTAGTGATAATTTTCTTTTAAAAATAATTTTAATAGGATCACATGCTCTGCACTTGCCCCATTTAATGAAAAAGTCAATAACGTTAGGCTTCAAGGAGTCAAATGCAGGTTTTTATACTTTAGGAGGGTTAGTGCAACACTCTTGAAAATGCAAGAATTTTTCTTGGAAATTACCCTAAAAGGTATATGCTTTTTTACTTGAAATTTTGGTTCATTATTAAGTGCGGATTAGAGTCGAATATGACCACCTTCATGGTTTCTGGTAGTGATCTCGTGTAGAAAAATTTTGACGATCTAATTATAGGTGTGGTGGACCAATGTATATTTACTTAATTCTTGCTCTTGAAAAATAAAAATATGGAAGTGTTAGTACAAAGACTCATTAATTTTGATGGATAACAGTTATGGAATCTAATTTGATGCAAAAGAGGAAACCCTCAATGGGGTTGGGTCCAATCTTATTTAACAATATACTCATCTCTTTTTTTCCCCAATGTGTGACTAAAAGTCACTCTTTGTCTTTATATCTCTTTTGTTCTACTTAACATGAGTACTTGTGAGCTGTATTCGAGTCACAATCTTAACAAAAAAAATCATATCATTGAGAACAAAAAATAGGGGATGAGACAAAGTGAACTAATTCACACAGTATTTGTTACGTTAAGAGATTAGGCCGAGCTTATGGATCAAATTTATTTGAAAAAAAAAAAGTAATATAGTGAATTAGTCCACAATACCATAACACCTACATGTATTAGAAGAGAATTTACAAAATAGAATTTTTTTTTTTTTGTGTGTGTTTGTGTGAGAGACCATATGTCTACCACACGACTGTTTAATCGTGTCTCTTGACCGGGTTAGTCCAAATATATAAATTTCTCAAATATGTTTTGATACCAACAATTTGGGAATAACTCGGGACTCTTCAAAAGAAATATAAGCCTTAAACTGAGGTTGTTAATTATTTTGTTAATTTCAAAACAAACGAGTTGACATTAATTAAAGTATCAAATTTTGGGAACTATTACATCTTAATCTTAATTTTCTATATGTGATCCGTCACCTTTTATTACTCCTCCATGGGAGACATGCGCACATGAACTTTCAGATAAAGAATTAAAGGAAAGAAAAAATAATGAAAAAACGAAACATGAACGATCCTTCACAGATCATGCCAGCAATTATGTCAAATATAATAGTTGCGTTCATGTTGCGCGTGTTTTATCTCCCACCTGCGTTCAAAGCCCTTTAAATAGCCCCCGCACTTCGGCGAGCTTCATCCATCCTGTGAGAAGTGGGAATCATCTGAGATTAATTTTGCATTAAAAAAAAAAAAAGAAAAGAGAAGAGAAGAAAATGTCTACTCACAGTAGTAGCAGTGCTCTCTCGTCTCTCTTCTCTCTCATCTTCATGCTGTTAACTTTCTCACTACCTCTCATATCCTCACAATCATGCAACAACGCAGACATGATCACCCTCCTCAACATCAAGAAAACCTTCGGAAACCCCGCTGAGCTCGCCTCGTGGGACCCCGACCGGGCTGCCGACTGCTGCTCCTCGTGGAGAGGCGTCGGTTGCGGCCCAGACGGCAGAATCACCACCGTCGGCATCTTCTACACCAACGTCTCCGGCCCCATTCCACCGTCCATCGCCGACCTCTCTGCTCTCACCATCATCAACTTCTTTAATCTCCCGAACCTCGTAGGCCCCATCCCTCCCTCAATCGCGAAACTAACCTCCCTCACACAGCTCACGATCAGCACTGCCGCCATCTCCGGCAGCATCCCGTCCTTCCTCTGCAATCTCCCAAACCTTAATTACCTCGACTTGTCAGGCAACCAACTCACAGGATCCATCCTTCCTTGTCTCATGAGTCGCGTGAAGAATTCTCCTCCCATGCTCAATCTTCGAAACAACCAGCTCGCCGGCCATTTACCTGCTTCTTTCACCAACGTCAACTTCGGCAGCATCGATCTCTCCCACAACCAGCTCAGCGGAGATCCTTCGTTTATGTTCGGAGCGGCGAAGTCTTCGCTCGACGTCATCAACTTGGGGTGGAATCAGTTTGAGTTTGATCTGACACCGGTGCACTTTTCGCTGTTGCTGACGCAGATTGATCTGAGCCACAACAAGATACGAGGAAGGATCCCGCAGCAGATCACCAAGTTAAAGAAACTGACGCTTTTGGATGTGAGCTACAATTTTTTGTGCGGGCCGATACCGAAGATGAAACAGTTCAGCCAGCTGCCATCGGCGTTTGAGCAGAACAAGTGTCTCTGTGGAGCGCCGCTCTCTCCGTGCCGACGACCACTCACTGTCGTCTAATTGCTTCTTACTTCTTCCTCTTTTGATGATAGAGGATTGAGTGTTGCCCAATAATAAGACTTTGCTTTGCAGTTTGGATTTGTGATGGGTTTCTAGTTGTAAAAGAACAATTCTAGAATGAATTGCATAAATTAATTGTCAGTCTCTTTTCCAAGTGCAATTGATGTGATCTAGTTTGGGGTTTTTATTTAACGGATTTTTAGATATTAATCTTCAACAAAAATATTATTTTGGAGATCAGTCTTCACAAATTGTAGTTTACATCTAAAAGTCAAATCCAACGATATTGCTCCTCTTTGTTATCTTTCATATGCCCTCAAAATTTACGAGAAACACTGAAATGACAAAGTAACAGCCGCAATAGAAAAGAATGAAGAATTGGAAGAATAAAAAGGACAAAAGAAACAAAGGAAGAAAAAAAAAAACCTGCTGAAAATTGAATGACCCGATGATTGGGTTTTGATAAATAGAGAAACGAAATTAATATCAAAATTTGGCATACTGGCCACAAAGCAGAGAAGATGTAGCGGCTGCAAGGGAACCGTAGCAGCAAGTAAAGCATAGCAGCAGCAAGTGAAGCAAAAATGCCTACAGATCAATTAGCGCCTGGCCATAGGGCTTAGCCCAAGAGAGACAAGAAATAATTTGGGGGCCAACGGACAAATAAAAAAAATTAAATAATGTGGGCAATTAAACTTCTGTTATCCAGGTTAATTGGTGATGGCCAACCTATAATGTTTTAAGTTTGATGATGATTACTGATTAAATTATTTTATACTAACAACTGCTATTCTATTATTATTATTATTATTATTTTTTTTTTAATTTAGGTCAAAACACGTACCCGAAGGTTAGATGGAACAAAACGCGTGTTGCTACATCAATCAAGCAGGTGGTAGCACAATTTTACCTCAAATACTCAAATTACTCAATTTATTAAGAATTTTCAATTTCAAAATGGAGCTAAAGTAAAGAGCAAATCAATGCAAAATTAATTAAAGTAAGAGAATCGAGTCAATGATTGCTAAATTTACTTTAAATACTATGTAAGGTAAAAAGAATTATGACAAGAATGTTAATTCGAACCAAATCGATTTTTTACACTTGTGCATACACATCTATTTTTTATTTCAAGTGTGTTTTATTTTAAGTTTTATTATTAAAACAAAGTTTATTAAGGTGCACAAAAATTTTCAAATTGTGTTCAAAATATCATTTTGGAACTTTATACTTTGATTATATGTTTAACTGTAATTTAACATTTTTTTCCATAATTTTTCTGATGCATTTAAATTGATTTTTAGAGATTGGGGATCATTTAGATCAACCCCTAGAATGCAGCGGTCGATCGAGTTGCAACTCTATTTATAATTCTGAAGCAGTCGCAAATGAGTCAACCACCAAGTTTGATGCTTCATCCACTGCTTGTCAGTGTTTTGGCCCTAACTCTCGGTTGGGTCTCGGGTTGACCGCTGGGATCGGTGCATCGTCGCTCAGTGCAAAATTTGCACAAGGCCTAGTCAAACCGCCATGGATGAACCATCATCCGCTGCATGTCAGTCTGACGACCCAACTCTCCGGCGCATGATCGATCATCCTCCAGTGACATTTTGTCTCATCTGGTTTGTCTAGTGGGTCAGTCGTAGGTTCTGCAGATTTAAACTTTGTGCGAGAACTTTTCAGATTTCTTCTTAATATTTTAATCAAACTGAACAATACTTTTCCTGTAACGATACAATTCCTCGTGATGTTGACAAATCACTATTCATTATCGGATCGACTGTCAGTGATGATTAAACATCGCTGGTTGTGAAGTGCTGAATGGCTGCGGGTTGAGCGGTCAATCCGATTAAGCGACAAGCTTCAGCGGTCAACCGAATTGATGTAATTTTTTATTTTGATAGGATTTTTTACATGAAATTTTGGGGAGAACTTCATCTCAAACACTAGTACCTTCTCCTCTCTATAAATACTAGATCTCAACACTCTTTTATATTTTTGATAAACATTTGAAAAAACTTTCTTTAGTTTTTCATTCAAAGATTTCAAAAGCCAAATTCACTCTCTCAAGCTTACTCTTCAACGTTTTCAAGAGCAATTCAAAGTGTGTTTTCTTGTTATGATTGAGACTTGCTTCTCAGTTTCTATTTTTCAAACTCAATCTCTTCAAAAGTTTTACTAAGTTTCTAGATCCAACATTTCAGTTTTGATTTTGCAAGCATCTAAATTTAAAAGTGTCAAGTTTTACTTGTCTTGATTTTTCTTACTAGCAGAGTCTTAAGTTGTAATTTTTATTTCTGATATTAGAGCTACATTAGTTCTCATTTTGTAAAGAAGACACAATTCTTGTTGTGATTATTTGTTGTTGAGAAAATCCAACCACTTGAGAAGTGGGTTGGTGAAGGTCTACACTTCTATCTAAAAAAGTAGTGATTTGTAAGGTCTAAACTTCTATCTGAAAAGAAAGTCAATTATAAAAGATCCAAACTTCTACCAGAAAGAAAGTTACCAATAAATATTAGTTGAAATCTTAGTAAGGCTTTTAGGTAGTGGAGTAGGCTGATTTTCAGCCGAACCACTATACATCGCGCGTCGGCTACAAACTCTCTCTCTCTCTCTCTCTCTCTCTCTCTCTCACACACACACCATCCCCCCCCCCCCCCCCCCCCCCCCCCCCCCCCCCCCCCCCCCCCCCCCACTCTTAATTACTTGCTAATTGAAATTGTTTTATTATTGCATAATTGTGTTTATAACATTATCTTGTGCATCCAATGAAATTGGGTATTAATTGTTGTATTTAGTTTTTAAAACCTATTCACCCTCTCTCTATGGTTGCCTTTTAGATTTTCACGGCCAATTTTCAATAAAGATATAGCAACTCAAATCTATTCTCTCATGCTGAGCCAATATTCTTCAAATTATGTCGTTTTAGATTCATATAATCTATTTTCCAACTGCTCTAATTTTGGCTCAATCCGAGCTTTTTAGTGAAAGTTCTGGCTGAAAAATGACACATTACACAAAAGTTCTAAACTATAATTTGCTTCAATCAAGTTGCAGCAGCTCAAATCTTTTTTCTCATATTGAACCAATATTCTTTAAGTTATATATTGTTGGATTCACCTAGGAATCTAATTTCCAGTAGCTCTAATTTTAGCTCAATCTGAGCTCTGTCAAGAATATCACATGACTGAAATAATACACACTAAGCATACGTTTGAGATTGTTGCCTGTTATTTTTAATAAAGCTATAGCGATTTGGATTTTTTTTTTCCCTCACACTTAGCCGAAACTTTTCAAGTTATATACATTTGAATTCATATAAGAGTATACATTCTGAGCTCTACGAAGAAAGTTATGGTTAAAATAATACACACTGTGCAGATGTTCCATAATGCGACTTTTTACCTTTGACAAAACTATAGCGGCTTAGATTTGTTCTCTTACATTGAGTTAATTTTCAGAACGTGCTCAGAATAACAGGTTCATTTAATGACGAATAAGAGAGTAAAAAATTATCACAATAAGAATATATGTGGTTCTATAATTTGCCTACGTTCACAAAAAAGGAGTGGAGTTTTTATTAACTTGAAGAAGAGTATTACAAGAGTCCTTCGTTTCTCTTGGAGATATCCCTCACAAAAATACAAGCCTAGTCTTCACTCTCTTGAGGAACAAGGTCTCCTTTTTAGATTCAGGATTTTAATATAATACTCTCTCTAAAGGTGTATATGTACAGCTTTTCCACCTCCTAGCATGAGTTACAATAGGAATCTTATTTCCACTACTACTCTTTTTTTTAATTAGAATTTAGTTTCTAATCTTGACCATGGATCTCATCATCTTGAACCTTGAGAAGCTTCCGAGTCTAGTCATAATCCCATTTTGGTAGCAGTCTTCAAATCTTGATCGAATTTGCAAGTGCAGCATGCTTGATGTGAAATCTGGTCAAAATCAGTTTGACTAATCAATCCATGCATGGATTGTATTATAACCTGAACCCCAAAACCAAATAGTAATCCACCTCAACTGGACATAAACTTTGCTCCTTGATCAAGTTATATTAACCTGCTGCTCTATAAGTCTTGAATGCCAAATAAATAGTCACGTGTGTGCGTGGACAATATGTGGTCATGGATTGTATAATTATGATTATCTCCTTAATTCTTTTTAGATATTTGATTGCAAGTCATAATTCTAACAAACTCCACCTTAACTTATAATCCAAAAAACACGCCTTAGAGTAAAAAGGAAAAAGAACTAAAAGTCTCACACTCCCTTAACTGTCCCTCTCCCGTCTCTCCACCTTGACAATCTCCACCTGAAACCGCACGCTGCTCTTGATTCTTGAGTAACTGAATAAGTTCAAGGACTCCTTGACCTTTCTCATAGGAACCGATTTCTTCAAAATACTTTCTGATTTCTTTACCATACCAATCGAAACATCACATGTTACTGTGTTACCGATCATCTTGTACAAGTTACCTGTATGTCGTAGTCTTTTGATGGTAAATATAATTCCCTTTATCACTATAGTGATCAGTTTCCGACTTCCTTGTGATCGTGACACGTGTCCATCCAACCACAAACAGGTGCGTGACACGTGATCGCTTTCAGAATTTCCCTGCAGGAGTCTTCGATCAATTCAAATTCCAAGCGGATCGATTAGTTAGACGGAAGAGATGGATTGGGTTATGAGAATCTCTATCTCTAAGCTAAATCTCTATTTGAATCCAACCATTACGACTCAAGAACAGATTATCTATATCTACCGCTAGACACAGACTGCAAGATGGAGAAGAATTCTTACTCATCCTATTCAAAGCAGGACGTTCAGCTCTATCCGCCTCTAAGATAAGAAAATTTGATGTTAAAGAGAGCTGGACTCTGTACCCTTATCCAACATATACCACCTGTATAAATAACAAACCCCTTTCAATGTGAAGAGGGTTGATTGAGTGAGAACCTGCACACAGAAAGTACAGAATTTCAGAAATACAGAAAAGAAGTGTAAGTGCTCAATGCTACTGCTATAGCCAGTGGTTATGCGGGTCGTGATCCATAAGGAGGGACTAGCGATGGAAGCTTTGTAAGTTCTCTTTAGTTCACAAAAAAAGGTTAAAGTTCTTCTTTTATTTCTTCAAAAAGAAAATAAAAAAGAGTTATAGTTAAGTTAAGAAGAAAGCGGTAGATTGAGAAAGTGGAGAAAATAGGAAATAGATTTATACATGAAAATTAAAAAGAGTGAATAAAAGAGTTGGGAGATGATGATGTTGGTGATCTAAACTAAAAATTAAAAGAAAGAAAATCTAAAAGAAATACTTACCTTCTTTGGCTGATGACTTACCTGGATCGTTGACACGTTTACCTTACTTCGGAGGCGATCAGCGCATAATCCATAAGATTGAGCTCAGTTCCTATTCACATTACATAATCAAGACGTATAAGAATAAAATAATACAGAATATTGAGGAGGAGATCATCATGAAATATCGGTGGCAAATACACAACAAGGCTATACCAGTACTACTAGATTCGCTTAGATATTCATCAAAAACCAAATGAGGGAGTGAAAGAAAGCAAGAATAAAGAAGAAAAAGTAACTTTTGATTTGATTAAATAACAATGAAAAAAAAGATAAATACTTACATCGGTGTCACTATCAGTACAAGCACTTTTTTTATTCCTCCTTGAAATTCTTCTTTCCTCTCAGTTATATAAAGAAAATAAAATTTTACATTAAAAGAGAAAGAAAAACCTAAGTTAAACCTATACAAGAATCTATTCTACTCTCTGCTTGATCATTTGCCTCTGATGTGTGGGATATTTATAGGATAGAAATAGATAAGGAAACGAGTGAAGAGATAGGGGGAGCTGGCTATTTCTGAATTTGAATTCGCCCCTTATCTCTAAACTTGATTTGATGTGGATATTCAATTCTGTTCTGCAACTTATTGGCGTATTTTTTGCTAAATATAACTTAACAAATGATTGAATTAGAAACAATGATCAATATAAGAGTTGTACCTCTTGAAGTATTCTTTCTGGATCAACTTGAATCATCAGAATTGAGTTTTGGTAGAGAAAGTTATGATTAAAATATTAAAATATATTCAGTCTGAATCCGAGTTTAAATTGCTTCATCTCATCCGTTAATCTTCTCTTTATCCATTTATCTTATTGGATTTTGAATTTCAGCTTTATATTTGATGGTCTATCTCTTTATTCTCAGTAAAACTGATATGGTTTTCTTCTAATCCATTTTTTTGAATTTGGATGATATTATCTTATCGAATATACCCGGTCTCCAGAAAAGATGACCTTTAGAACCTCTGAATTTGAATCAATCTCTTTTCTTTTGAACTTTTAGATTTAATTGGATAAATCTGTCCATCTCTCTCTTTTCTTCCTTAATTATCTTACACGCCATTAAATCTGAAAATACATTAATAGCACAGTTTTATTTAAATAAAAATACAGAAATGTGACATATATGTATGAAAACATGCAAGACACATGTGTGATCAAGGGCGACGACGAATTGAGCCCAGAAACCTTAGCACTCCAGAGAAATGCCATTGTAATCGCTATTATCATAGTGAAATTTCTCTCTCCATATTTTTTCTCATTTTAGTTTTTCACGTAATTCTCTGTATTTGCTGTGAATTTTCTATGATTTGCTTTTCCCATCTCCACAAATTTAATGTGTGGATTAATTCTCTAGGAATTATCTATTGCATTTAGTTCTTTTATTGAGAGCCTTTAGACCATACACTTGAGATCTGCCTATCAATACCCTGCTCCTTCCACAAAATACCCTCGCACAACAATCATGGCGCACAAGAATGTGACCCGTCATGACGCCAATGCTCCCAGCACAATCGATCCATCGGTTCTCTCCGGAGGATAACTCATCCAGATGGTGATCGATATGTGACGACGGTTGGGTGAACTGCAGGCAAAGGCAGATCGCGAGCAAGAGCTGGTCGCTATCCATCACGAAACTGCAGAATGCGAGCGAGAGACAATAACGCAGGTCAACCATCAGTTGCTCATGTAAATAAAGGTTCTTCGAGAAGCGCAACAATGAGTCATCGACTTGGGTGCCAGGGAGACTCAGGTGGATGCCTCCTCTGAGGTTAAAAAAACATCCCGCAGCTATGATCGACCTACGTTTCAATCTAAACATGATGCGCTTTAACGTAACCTCTCCCGATGGGGACCCCCAGAGCCATCAGGCTGATAGCTCACAAAAAAGTGTGAGGAACATCACATCCCAACACACAAGGAGAACGCTTCCCCGACAACTGTGAAGACCGAGGACGCCTCAGTTTTCACCTCCTGAAGCTGTCGATTGACCAGATCCTTCACATCATCAAGCATCAGCCATGGGTAAAACTCCCAAGCCAATCAAGCACGATACAGATTCCCGAGAAGCAAGAAACTATTCCTTCTATGGCAGTCGGGGAAATGCCACCCTGCATTGCTGGGCCCTCAAAAGGTACCTCTAGGATCTCGTTCAAAGAGGATACCTGGATGAGTTTGTCACTGACCTAGAGGAAGATTCAGAGGTCGGAGAGGCCCCGCCGAGATCGTCGACTAAAGCGCTCACTTATTGGCACCATTCGGCACAGAAGACCCCGACAAGCAATAGAGTTCTTCTCACTTGAAATGATATTATTTTAAAACCATGTAATATTCAATAAAATTATGCACTCTTTTATTTTGATGTGGAATATCTTTTTCAGGTGCGATAAGGACAAGAAAACAACCTATACGGGTTCCACCCTGATGGTTACATGGGAAAAATAGCGTAACGGGTCTTACCCTTACAACTATCCCTTGGGGAGTCCCCTGAAAAACGGGACCCACCCACAATGACTGTCAGAATAAGCCAATACAGTTCCTTACCCTGACGGCCACCCGAGTGAGTCAACAATCTATGTGGATCCTGACGGCTACCCCTCAGGGAATCTCCTGAAAGATTAAAACTCTCTCACAATGACTGCTCGGAGTCATCCTATATAGGTCTTCAACTGACGGCCACTCGAGTAAGTCAAACAAGCTATATAGGTCCTAATCTGACAGCTATCCTCGGGGAGTCTCCTGAAAGATGGGGACTCGCCTACAATGACATCTTGAACTTAGGTTATACTGAGCCCAACAACGACGACCACACATTGGAAAGTCTCCTGAAAAATAAAGATCTAAGGCATCACACAGGATCATCAAGAGCAATGATTCCACACCTAAAGAAAACAGAGGACACATCTCCTGATAACATCAGTGCTTACAAAGAGGGGCAAGTTCATTTAGTTCTCCTTACAACCACTACCTTGGTCCCCGACCATCCCCGAGATCTCCCATGCCAGCTGTTGGAGCTTTCAGTATGATTGCACAGCCTCCCCGATTGGTGACTTCCCTTGGGGCGGGAACTAGGTCCCTCGGGGTCGCGGCTCATACTCTTGAGCTAGCCTCCAGCATTCTCCACCTGGCCTCCTGAGCTAAGGATTATGATTTGAGAGCGCAACATCTATACCTTCTCGAGCAGCACCCCATGAGCTCTCCAAAGCTTCTCATAATTCTCTGATTGACGTGAAGCCTTGACCCTCAACTCCTTCACATCCTTCTCACAATTCTCCAAGTTATTCTTCAGCACCCGGATTTCGTGCTAGAGTGCCAGCTTCTCGACGCGCCCCTTATCGATCTGTTCTCGAGGAGAAATAATCACCGATTGGGCCGAAGCAACCTTCTCCTGAAGGTCAGACACCTCTTCCCACACCTTCTGCAACTTCTCAAGCCTACTCAAGAGCCTTACTTCGAGGTCTGCTTTTTCCTGTCTCAATTCAGCCATCGCCTCTAGCAACTCGCGCCCTTACTGGAATACTCTGCCCATCCTCTTTTTGAGATCTTCGACCGTCACATGTTGGAGATGAGCTCACAATCTAACTGGGAGATATGGAGATCAAGTAGTTCGAGCTCTATGTGGCGAGAAAGCTAGGTATCACCTAGAATGGACTCGCGATGATCTTCTTCTGCCAAGCATTCAGAAAGTCTAGCAATAACGCAGGTTCAACGTCCAAATCTATTTTAACTTCCTCATCTCCGCCCTTGAAGTAAAAATCTTTAGCCTCCTCAGAGAGCTTCACTCCAGAAGTGCCAACCCCATCGGAGTTTATGCAGGCAAGGGACATCTATAGCTGCCTTAGGACTCCTCTCTGATCTTGACCCTCCAAGCCTACAGAGACTACCAAGTCAGGAGCTAGACGACAAGGGTCCACCAAGCCGGAGTCTTGAAACACAACGGTCTTGAAACACAATGAAAGTAAGACATTCAAAAAGAGATGAGAGCTGAAGATTCTTTTATTCTGTGGATTATAATTGATGATTACAATTCATGATTTATACAAGTGACAAAAGAAAAACAAGAAGGCAAACTCTCAAGTACTTCCTTTACCTTTGTGAGATGCCGGGGGTCGAAAGTACAACAGCTTATCTTTGACGGCAGCAGAAGCCACAAGCCCAATGGCGGGAGCAGTTGGCGGAGGGTTCGTTACCAAGGGTGCAGCATTGTTGTACGGAGCGCTCGGGGAGGTATCCTCTACAGTAGCAGTGGCAACATTGTTTTCAAGGGGTTCCTGGCCTTGACTCTTGAAAAAGGCCCCAGTTTCAAGCGGGTACCTCGTGGACGCACCTCATTTTTCATCTTCATACACATCTTTATATTTCTTAAATTAAAAAGCTTAACTGCCCATTTACAATGATCTATCGTTGTCTGCTCACGCGCTTCCGCCTCATCCTAGGCAACCAGCGTTGATTCAAATCATCCTCGAGGCACACCTTTATTGCATCGAAGTCTGCTCTCTCAGACCCCAAGATAGCCTCTATCTCCTCGGCACACTGACGCATCTCCTCAAGCTCTTAATGAGCCATCTGCAGCGCGAACTCTTTTTATTATAGCTCAGAGTCCCTCTTCAGCATCTACGAGCCCTTCTTCTCTAGCTCCCTCCTAGGCCGCTCTAACTTCTCTTCTCGACTTGAATGAACCACTGTTTCGCGGTCCAAATCTGCTTGGCGTCGACTAATTTTCGTAGTCTCCCTCTCCTCCATGACATGCAGCTTTTACACCACCCAGAGAAGCTCATCAATCTTTCTCTTCTTATCCCTCAGGGCCTCACCATTGTCGTCCAGCAGATCGAAAATAAGCACAGTATTTTGAAGTTAAAGCATGAGTTAGAAGGTAAAAAAGTACAAGTTAAAGATATAGACAACATAATGCTTACCTGGAAGATCTTATTCTTCAGGTGCCACCTCCGGTCCTTCAAGGGCAAGGCCTTGATTTTCTCAAGCCCTTCAAAGAAGTCACCGTACCCGAGAGTAGCTTCGACATCTCTCTTCTAGAGATATAACCCGAATGAAGGGTTCTCATTAGGCCTCTCCAGTGATAGATCTAGAGACCCAATAGCAGCTTTCAAAGGACCGGCTATGCTATGTGAGGCTTCAGTACCCTCCACCATCTTGGACCAAGGCAAGGATTTGAGTTCACCCCTAGCCAAAGTAGGGGGCGCCATTCCCTCAACTTCATCATCAGAGCGTAATTCTACGGCAGTGGGGGACGCCATCGAAAGCTCTTCCCCCTATCCATACTCCTGAGGACATACTCATAATCCCCTCAGGAACCTCATCGACGGGAGAAGCTACTCAAGCCATAGAGTCTACTATCTCAAGGCGCCTTACCCAAGCATCTCCAGCCTTGGAGGGCTGCCCCCAAAGTAGTGGTCGAACAGGCAGGCATGTTCGCCATTCACTCCACAATCTCCTCCATATCAGACTCACTGAAATCGAACCAGATCTATTTCTATAAAAGAAAAGTGTTAAAAATTGACTTGTCAGACAGAAAGCCAAAAGAAGTGAAAATTTACCTCGGGGCGCAAAGATTATGAAAATTAAGCCAGGGTCCTCTTCTCCTCGGTAGGAACCATCCGCTCTGAAACCCTTGACCTCTGAAGGTCGATAGTTGATAGGCTCTTCTCTGAATTGGGGTACCCCGGCTCAGTGGAGGGCTGGTTCTTGCCCAAGTAGCCACCTCATAAAGAATTAGGGGCACATGAGGATGGTTGGGGTCCAATAGCCAACTCCAGTTGCGACGGTTCTGGACGATGGCAGTTAGCTTTTGGAACTTCTCCTCGATATCAACAGTGTGCGAAGCCCCTCTGCAAGGGACAGGGACCAAGTTCTTGAAAATCAGGATGGCTCATGCTCATCCTTCGGTTTGGCTTCCCACGGACCGGTCACCGAGACCACGGTATCTTGCATGCCATGGTCGTTGTCAACCATATCTTATCAACCCCGCTTTGGGGGACAAAGTTGTGTGTGTCTTGAGGGGTCCTCCTTAGCTCATTCTTAGGCGGTGCTGAAGACCTCACGCTGACATGCCTCAAGAGCATACAAACTGAAGAGAGCCTCGAACCCTAGTACCGTACGCCAGAGCACTTCCGACAACTGAGAGGGGGCAACCCTGTAAAAAGACAAAATATTGCAAACAAACTTCATCATCGACAGTCTCAAACGCAGCACCAGAACCTAGGAATGCATATATACACCATCGTCAGTCGGAGCCAGACAAGCGTCAACACCATGGGGGCAAAACTCGACTTTGATCTCCTAGTTCAAGAGAAAGTCATATTTCACCAGATACTTATCCACTTCCTCCTGATTACGGAGCCTGAAGGTTTTCTGATTGAAGTCCATCCCGATCCTGGTACGATGGAAAGCTTTCTTCCCCTTCTCCTTCACCGTGGCCTTTCCCTTGCCCATACTGCTAAATGAATTGGATTTCTCTCCTTTCTTTATCGCAACAGAAATGAGAAAAATGACTGAGATCTAAGAACCAGAAGATCTGAAGAAGGTGAGAAAGAAGAAGAAGACGCAGAGATTTGAGAAAATACCCAAAGCCTCAGAACATTACTTTTAAACCCTAGGGGAATGAGAAGTCGCTCGATTAGGGCCCCACACGTATTATGATGATCAGATCGAAACTGTCGCTTCAAATACATAGTACCAATCTCGAGCATCGCGCCCCACAAAACTGGCTATAATTTGATCAAAGCTTCAATGGATGGACACGCATTTAAGGCTCTGCCAGCCTGTAGAGCCACGCACGCTACTAAAAGATAAGAATTGAAGCGACAACGATTAACCCAAGTCCAGACTCAGGAAGTCTTCTTCCCTCTTTTAGCGTTTTAGAGAATCTATAGCCTTCGCAGGAAAGTTCCCGAAGAAGAGTTCCCCGATCTCCTCCAAAGAAAGGGAAGCAAAAGGGGCATTTATAGTGGTCAGTTTTGTCCTCCCTATGATCGTGACATGTGTCCTTCCAACCCCAAACAAGTGCATGACACGAGGCTGCTTCTAGAGCTTCCTTGTGGAATCTTCGGTCAATTCAAACTCCAAATAGATCGGGTAGTTAGAAGGAAGTGATAGATTGGGTTATGAGAATCTCTATCTCGAAACCAAATCTCTATTTGAATCCGACAGTTATGAACTCAGGAACAGATTATCTAATCTACAGCTTCAAACTACTAGATGGAGAAGAATTCTCACTCATCCAATTCAAAGCAGGACATTCAGTTCTAACCACATCTGAAATAAGGAAACTTGATATTTAAATAGAGCTGGACTCTGTAGCCTTATCTAACTGACACCACCTGTATAAATAATAAATCCCTTCCAATGTGAAAGGGGATGAGGAATTGAGCCTAGAAATCTTAACATTCTAAAGAAACACCATTGTAATCACCATTATCTTAGTGAATCTCTCTTTCTCTCTCTCTCTCTCCATGATTTTTCCCATTCGGATTTTTCATGTAATTCTCTATGTTTGCGGTGAATTTTCCGTGATTTATTTTTTCCATCCCTACAAATCTAGTGTATGGATTAATTCAATCCCTAGGAATTATCCACTGCAATCACCTAGGGAGTTGTACCATCTTTTAAAAAATTTCATCCTACAACTCTCAATACTCCTATAGAAATCAAGTTCTTTTTCAAATCTAAAACGCGTCTCGCATTTGTCTAGGCTCACGCCTTCCCGTCAAGCATCTTCAACTTGATTGGTGTCTAAAAAGACTTTGCTTCAACTTGGAGTTTGGACAGCAACGGTTTTTTATCTGTCAAAAAAATTTATTTTGCTACAGCAAATTAAATTTTTGAATAAACTGCATGAATTGTCAGTATCTTTTCCAAGGGTGATTGATGTCTCCTGGGCTTTTTCATTTAGCGGAATTTTAGATAAAAATCTTCAACAAGAATATCTTTTCTTCACAAAATCTTATCGTCTTTCACAGTATAGAACTCACTTGTAATAATTCTCTTGGTTACAGTTTACATCCAAAAGTCAAATCCAACAAAATTCAATGAACATGATTTGAAACAGCAAACCTGACCCGCCATGCTCTTCTCTTCGTTCTCTTTCATTTGCGTCCAAAGTTTATGAGAAATACTCAAATGACAAAGTAACAGTAGCAATAAAAAAGAACGAAGAATTTGAAGAAGAAAAGGGGGGCAAGGAAACAAATGAAGGCAAAAAAAAAAAAAAAAAAAAACTCTCCAAATGCTGGAATATTGGATGAGTCGATAATTAAGTTTTGATAAATAGAGATTGAAATTTAGTCTTGTCTGCATCAAATTTTGGCAAACTTGTAGCAGCTACAAAGCGGGAAAGAAGCAGCCGCTGCGAAAACAAGTACAGAACGTCAGATGAGGCAAAGATGCCTAAGGGTGGCCAACGGGACGAATCGGGTTGATTTGTCCCGTCTGGCCAACGAATCCATGACGAGACGGGTTGGACCCGTCTCGTCACGGGTTATACGGGACGGGTTGAAAACCCGGGTAATAAATCGGGTCTCCTGACCCAATTCGTTACCGGATTCGCCGAGACGGGTTGGACCCGTCTCGGCAATTTTTAATATTTTTTTTAATTCAATAATTCTTAAATTTTAAAATTTAAAGTTATAAAGAAATTAGGAAAAAATAGGAAAAAAAGAGGAAAATTTTCTAAAATTATAAAAAATATATATAATTGATATTCACTAATTACAAGTTTTTTGTAAGGCAAATTATTTTATTAATATGAAAAAATCATACACCAATCTGCTCATCACATATATAATGTACATAAAACTCATCTCGTATAACATACATAACAAAACTCTGGTGCTCATCTCATACAATGTACATAAATACTCTGGTGGTTCTCTACTCGTCATCGTCGTCCTGTTCAAATTCTTCATCTAGAATGGCTTTTCCTTGTGTGCGTTTTTCTGCATCGCACCAGTCCTTTAAGCAAACAGCCATCTCCAAGTGTTTCGCAGTCTGCTCCTCCAGGGGTCAAAACTCTACCACCTGCAGAAAATGTACTCTCGGACGCTACTGTAGAGGCCGGAGGTGTCAGTATATTTCGGGCCATAGTAGAAAGAATAGGAAATTATTTTCTCTGTTCTTTCCACCATGACAAACATCAAATGTTTCTCATGGTTCATCATCATTTTCATTTATTTCAGCAGGCATTGTGTTCAAATATAAATTAAGTTCATCAAATGAACCTGCTCCTGAAGAGTGTTTCTTTCTAGTATTAGAGGAAAGTATACTTTTAAAATTAGATAATCTTTTACCTAGACTACTAGAAGAAGTTTGTGATGGTGTAGGTGCCCTAAATTCAGAAGAAGAAGGGGAAATAACTCATCTCTGTACAATGAGTACATTTCTTCTAAAAGAGATCTAATTTCTAAAAGTAATTTATCTATATCTTGTTCATAATTTAAACATAAAACAAAATTGGATAATAAAAGTTTTAAATTATCTATTTTAATTCTAGGATCCATAATTGCAGCTAAGTAAAATAAAAAAGGCATATATTTTCAAAATATTTTCGAAATTTTTTTTCCATATCATGTATAGCCTCTTCAAGACTGTCATCATCTCTATATGCAGCAAATACTTGAGCAATTTCATTAAGATTATAAAAAACTAAGTTACATGTGGGATAATATGTACCAGAAAGTGATTTTGTGGCAGTGTCAAATTTTTCTAGAAAAGTACAAAAATTTTCATATAATTTCCACTCTTCATCGCTAATATAAAGAGATGAACATTCATTTATTGTAAAAAATTGAATTGCTTGTTTAAAAGGAAGGCAATCTTTAATCATATAGTAGCTTGAATTCCAACGAGTCTTCACATCTGCTTGGAGTAGTTTTTCCTTTAGTCCACATTGTCAGCAATAACTTTTAAAAGATTGTCTCCTAGGTCCACTGTGTTTTATATGTAAAATAATTTCTTTAACTTTATAAATATATTTGTCTAACATTTTTAGACCATCTTGTACACATAAATTCAATATATGGCAAACACATCTAACATGAAAAAGTTTACCGTTTAAAATCGGATTTAATACCGTTTTCAATTGTCTTATTGAAGCAGTATTTTCACTTGCATTATCAAAAGAAATAGAAAATATTTTATTTTCTACACCATTATTTCTACAAGTAAGAAAAATTGAATTTGCTACATTTGTAGCAGAATGTTTCTCAGAAAATTTAGAAAATGATAAAATACGTTTTTGTAAAATCCAGTTATCATCAATAAAGTGAGCAGTAACACATAAATAATGAATAAGATTAGAGCTTCCCATATATCGGAAGTTAATGAAATTTTTCTAGCATCACTAGTAAAAAGAGCCTTCAAAATATTTTTTCTATTTATAAATAAATCTTCAATTTCTCTAATTATAGTTTGTCTGCTAATTCTCTTATAATCAGGAGCAAAAACAGATTTAAGATAATCAACTAATGCATCTGATTCAGTAAAAGAAAATGGAAGTTCTGCTCGAACAATAAATTCAGCTAACTTATATTTATTTACTTCAGGCTTATATCTCCAAGTGGAGAGTGTACCTGAATCAGGTAATATTTGTGCTTGTTGTGGTGGTAAACCGTGACTTTTAGCATGCTTTTTTTCTTAGTATTTATTAAGAACACCTGTACCGTATTCTTCTTTATGATCAAATAGTTGATGACAGTACTTACATTCTGCTTTCTTTTACCTTCAACAACTTTTTCTACGAAATGGTTCCACACTGCAGAAGTTTTGGCTCTTACTTTAGTGGTTGTGCTTGTGCTTGTGCTAGTTGGTTGTTGTGTTTCTGGAACTATAGTATCATGCTGTGTTGATGAAAAACACCTAGAGGGGGGGTGAATAGGTGTAAGTGCTAATCTAGAAACTAAGTGCGCTAAATGCGGAAGCTTAAAACAATATTGCAAACACACTTAGTACAATTAACAAGTGTAGCTGAATTCCCCGTGAAGGGCTCTGGACTAACTCCTCTTGATTCCCCTAGATATGAGTTGAGGTGCTATGTGAAGCTCTTGTTGATTAAGTACAAGTGAGGCACACACAAACAACCAAGCATATAAGATGATATATCAATATGAATATATGCAAGGCATAAATGCAAGCAATAAGATATGAATGAATGAATGATGCTTTGCAAAAAATAGAGAGAGTTGAGAGATATTGGATCAAACGCAAACACAAGGATATGTTTCGAGGTTCGAGCACCTAGCTCTACATCCCCGCCTACACCACCATGTAGGATTTCCAATCCACTATCTCCCACCGAGGGAACCTCTACCGAAGAGGATTTGTTACAACAAGGGAGTACCGAACTCCTCTCTCAAACACCACCTCACAACCGAGGGGTAGGCCCGTAGCCAATACAACAACCAATCACCTCTACCGAAGAGGGATACAAACCACCAAGCTCCACCTCACACAAGAGGGAGCAAACAACAATCTCCACCTCTACCAAAGAGGGAGCAAACCAACAACCCAATTACACAACCTCAACCTCTACTAAAGAGGGAGCAACCAAGAAATCAAGGGTTTACATCAAGTGGTATGTCTCAACCACAAACCTCTTTCCTTTTTCTTTTCCACAAAACAAGATCCTAAATAGATTAGGATAGAAGATAGCTCAAGTGTGGAAACAAGGTGTTTTTGGAAACAAGCAACAAAGAAAAACTACTTGGGAAATCTCTTGTAGATGATAGAAATAAAAGACCAAATCAATATCCCAAAAACCTAGTTTTCTTTGATTTTCTAAAAACCCAAAACAATAAAGATGAAATCTTTTTAGCACAAAAACTATTTTGAAAACTTGTTTAAACACTAGAGAAACACTAAAATTTTTCTTCTTGAAAATCTTGGCCAAAATCCCAAAGAGTTAGGGTTTTTATAGGCCCATCAGAAAACTAGCCGTTAGGCTCAGCTGGCAGCCTGACAGGCTACCGTCGGCCGGCCCGGCCGACCGCCAACGGTCAGAAATGTGACCGTTGGACAAACACGGTCGACCGCCCGGTCGACCCAAACAAACAGAGAGCACTGCTCTCAGACCCGGTCGACCCGTACAGTCGACCGAGCTTGTGTCTGCCAGACGTGCACAAGTCTGTGCACGTCGGTCGACCGCATGGGTCGACCGGCCCATGGTGCGGTCGACCGTTCGGGTCGACCGACCTGGCCTGTCAGTACAAACCTGGGTCAGAAACACTGGGTAAAAATATTTTATAAAAATCTTTTATCTTTTCTGAAAATCCCCAAAAATAATTTTATCATTTTGCATTGATATATAAACATGTGATAAAAAGTTTAGCTCAAATATCAATCAATGTGAACTATTTTTGTGTCTTATCATTTTTACCAAAAACCAAACTTGTATTTGTAGGCTGTCTAAAAATCACTAAAAGACAAGCCATTAAAAAGCAGAATTCCAAGTTCTAGACGCGAGGGTCGAAACCCGCGTCTCAGCCAACACAGCATCAAGGCGCGAGGGTCGAAACCCGCGTCTCAGCCAACACAGCAGCATTAAGGCGCGAGGGTCGAAACCCGCGTCTCAGCAGCATCAAGGCGCGAGGGTCGAAACCCGCGTCTCAGCAGCATCAAGGCGCGAGGCTCAACAGCTGCGTCTCAGCCGCACCAAGGCGCGTAGGTCAAAACCCGCGTCTCAACAGGTCCAAGGCACGTGGGCTGACACCCGCGTCTCAGTTGTAACCGTCCCAGTTTCGGGGCCAATCACGGCCCACATAACGGGAAAAGTTAGCCCCCATTATGGAGTGTTTTTAGGAGGCACGTACGCCCCTGAAACCCCTATAAATAGCCCCGTCGCTATGAAGGAGGGGTCAGGATTTTCGGACGAATTGAAGAGAGGGGATTGACAGTCGAATTTTCGGTCAGAGGACTTCTGGAAGAAAAGAGCTCTGAGAGAAAAGAGAGAGAGAGAGTTAAACCCTTCAGAGAACTTGCTGTGTTCAAGTTGCTCTTTGCCTACCTTCTCTTTGAGAGTTTTGGTAGACAGAGCTGAGTTACTCCATCTACCATCCGAAGAGGAGATCCCTGGAAGGTCTCGACGGTCACCCAGTCAACGGAGAACAAGATTCACTCTCCATCGCCACTTGAAGAACCCAGCCTTAAACAAAGGGAGGATTCAAGACTCAACATCCTCCCTCCCTTGTAATCGGAAGACCGATCTGTTGTAATCTTCTATCCAATCAAAAGAATTTTACAATCAAATCCTCCTTTTCCGACGCATACAAGAGATGGCGACTCCGCTGGGGACTACATTTGTCACTGACGAACAAATCGTGGCGCAAGGTGACGTCCTCCATAAGGGGAAGATGGTCGAATCGCTCGTCGTCGAGTTCGACCAGGCAAAGTATGAAGAGTTTCTCTCTTCCGGCTCCAAGAGCCCTAAGACCCGCGTCTGTCGCAGGGTCTCTACGGGGACTTACCCCGAAACCCGCTCTGAGTCTCTCTCAGGCGCGGCTGCTGCAAAGGGTGTGGCAGCCAACTGTGCCAAGCAGGATACACGCGCCAACGTCTCTCAGGAGGCCCGCGTGGTCTCAGGCACAACTGCCGTTGCGACCAACCGCGCCATGCGGAACACACGCGTCAGCGTCTCTCAAGAGACCCGCGCGGTCAAAATCTCTGGTGTCCAGCCAGTCCACCCTCTCCCTCAGCACCAAGTCGTCGTTGGTTTCTCTCCACCTCCACGACGCAACCGAAACGCTGAGCGTCGACAGAGGAGGCGTGCGCGCCAACTGCAAGTTGGGACTTCTGATCGTCCAACTGAGGCAGGACGCGAAGTTCAATCCGGCGCCTTGGCTGCGCCACGTCCAGCACGCGAAGTCCGCGTTTGGCGGCCCAAACGCGAGACTCCCCAAATTAGGTCCTCTGAAGTCCAACTCACCAAACGCCAAGGCGAAGCCTGCGCGCCTCGTCAAGTACAAGAGGCACGCGCCCTTAGGCGTAGGGCCCAGCAGCCCACTCTCTCTCAAGCGTCCCTGCCCCGACGCACCAAGCAGCAACGCGACAGCTGCGTCTCTTCTCAACAGAGACGCCAGGCACGCGTCCTAAAGCTGCGACGCGAGAACCGCGTCTCTGAATCCTGCGTCCAAGCTGTACAGCGCAAGGATGCCTCCCGCCCTCGAAGTTGCGAGGCTAATCTCTTCGATCCTCTTTCCATGGATCTAAGGGATTACTTGACAAAGAAAAGAAGTGCCAATCAAACCACTTCATCATGTTGCTGCCAACGGCTCATCTCCATGCTCTCTGAGTGCCGTTGCGGTTCAGGCGGGAACCAGCAGTCCTTAGTTAGACAGCTGACCCTGATTCCCCCAGCAGCCAAAAGAAGACGCTCTTACAGGCGGAGGATCTTCTCTGACACTGAGTATCCAGAACTCACTGCTAACATGGCGAGCAGGAGCAGGGAAAAACAGCCTGTAGTCAGCTCCGACGAGTCTGACTCTGAACCGGAAGGAGTGTACCGACACACTCGCACCCGGACCGGGGCCATCCCCCCGATTAACTACAATGCCCTAGCCCGGGGCATTGAGATTAATGACTCGCACCCTGCCATTGCAGAGTCGCAGGCCTCAAACTCTTCTATAGAGAAAGAGGCCTTCACATACATGACGAGCACTCCTGAGGAGACCGCTAAGCGCTTGGAGCAGCAAGCCCAGGTCCAGAAGGAACAACTCGAGATGATTCGTGCTCAGCAAGAATCCATCGACTCTCTCAAGCAGATGCTCGCACAGTTGCTCGAAGACAGGAGGAAATCTCCCCCTAGAAAGTCTAAGGGCAAACAAAAAGAGGGAGAAAGCTCATCTTCCGAACACTCCGAGAAGAAAGAGCAACCCACCTCTGGTTCGTCTAAATCCTCATCGCAGGAGAAGAACGATCAAGACCAGAGAAAGGTTCATTCTAAAAGAATGAATCAGTTGGAGCAGCGCCTTGAAGCCCTTACCAATCGGAAAGGTCTCCAAGAAGCAGGGGTGGTCCGCCCATATCCAGCCGAATGGGACCTGGTTCCGTACCCGCCCAAGTTCAAGGCTCCAACCCTCCAAGCATTTGATGGGAAAGGTTCACCGAACCAACACATCTACTATTTCAAGTCCCAAACTGGGAATGTGGTAGATAACGACGCCATCCTGGCGCGTTTATTCATCGGCACCCTAAAAGGGCTGGCCTTTGAATGGTTCATGAAGCTCCCTGAAGGTTCCATCAAGAACTGGGGTGATTTGGAGAAGCTTTTCTTAACACGCTTCTTTGAAGATGACTCGGAGGTCAACATGCCTACCCTTTTAGCCACCAAGCAGCGAAAGGGAGAGTCCGTTAAGTCTTTCGTGGAAAGATTTCGGAACGTGGCACTCCGATGTCCGAGCGGTATGACCCAGGTTACCTTGGTGGAAACATGCCGCCACAATCTCCAAACCTCACTCCTTGCTCAAATAGGAGTTGCTGAAAGCCGCACCTGGAAACAATTAGTCCAACAAGGTGAACAGGCTGAGGAGATTGTCGCCCGCGTCAGAGCGGAAGAAAATAAACCCAGGCCTGAAAGGTCAACGAGGCGTGCGCCAGACACATCCCTCCAAGCCAAAAGGAAGGATAACTTGGCAGCAGAGACCAAGTCCCCTGTCAAACCTCAACCGGTCAAAGGAAGTGGCTCTTCAAGCCAACCACGGGCCAACAAGCAGTATTCCTTCAAGGATGAACATGTCGACTCGCTCTTCAAATTACTCAACAAGAGCAATCGACTGAAGCTTCCTGAAGCTAGGCGCCCCGAGGAAGTCGGTAAAACCGACAATCCCAGCTACTGCATGTACCACAGGATGTTGGGACACCCTACCAAGAGCTGTTATGTCTTCAAGGACATCCTTCAGGCCCTGATTGACGCGGAGGTATTGAAACTCCGACCAGAGCAGAAGAAGGTGACGGCTAATATGACGTCAGTTCTCCAGTTTGGGAGACAACCCCCAACACCCTCTGGAGTAGTCCCTATCCCAAGAGGAGAGCTGAGAATGGTCAACACAGACCCGCACCAGCAGCAAGAAAAGGGCTTGGTACCTGTTCCCACACCTCAGGGAGAAGTCATGTGGGTTCATCCCGACCTTATTGATGGCCAGCAATGGACTACTGTAACCAGCAGGAAGTCCAAAGGCAAAGCAAAGGCTTCATCCTGCAACGTGGTGTGTGCCTCTTCTCGAGAAGCGGAAACTGATATTCCCCCGCTAACCGACTCAGAAGAGGAGACAATAGTTCTGGCTGCAGAGCCCAGTCAGCTGGTGGCAGAAACCCGTTCGGGGCAGCCATATTCGAAAAAGTATGGCGAAGTGGCGGTAACTCCTCCAAGACCCACTGCAGAGCCAGCCAAGCCCTCTACGAAGCAACCCGGGGAGAAACAGAAAGAACTTCGGTTTTCTCGAGTTCTTTCGAAGGACGTAGCGGAAGGATCCACAGCACCTTACCGCTTTGATGTCCTGGCTCAACTAGCCAACATCCCGGCGCGGATTACGCTTTATGAGCTTCTTAGACTATCAAAGTCGACCAGAGAAGCTCTACAAGAAGCTCTGGCTAATGCTGAGGTCTTCATGACCCAGCTACCGAAGGAGGAAGATGTAGAGGATTGCCTCCACGCCTCCCAAAATATTCCCTGCATTACCTTCACGGCAGAAGACATGCAAGTCAAAGGGAAGCATGATCGACCCCTTTACTTCGCAGGGTATATTGGATCATCTGAGGTGAATCGCATCCAGGTAGATCCCGGGTCTGCGTTGAGCATCATGCCTCGCAGGGTCATGCAACATCTCGGGATTCCTACTCACCGTTTGAGCCCTACCCAGACGACCATTTATGGGTTCAATGCCAATAGTACCCGTCCGATGGGGAAGGTCAAGCTCAAATGCCAGATTGGAGACCTAAGGTCAGAGGTGACATGCTACGTCATAGATGCTGACACCTCCTACAATCTACTGCTGGGAAGACCCTGGATTCATCGCAATTCTATCGTTCCCTCTACTCTCCACCAAGTCATGAAATACATTGACGGGAGTGGAAAGGTGCGAACGCTGATTGCCGAGAGGCATCCGTTCAAGGGAGTGGAGAATTATTTCACAGATTCCCTCCTATATCAGGAATCTGTGGAAATAGATGAAGTCCCGCAACCAGAGGAACCAGACTCTGGCAATGAAGCCGACACTGAGCTGGAGGAAGATGAGTGTGTGTGGGAGCTAGATCCACCTGTAACGGGCATTAATAAGCCCGATGTTGATAATACCTCCGCCGATGATGTAGGCGGTTGGTACATTAATGAAGAATTAGATTTAGCGTATTTTTCTGTGTTTGCTTCTGATTCAGTGCCGTCAGACACTAGTACCGACGTGGATGACGATCTCTGGTCGGCAATGGATGCTTTGACATCGTTGCATGTACCAGTGAAATCGTCCTTTAAAACATGTCGAAATGTCGGCGATGCGCAACAATCAATATTCATGGTTCCAGCGAGAAGGAAGGGCCAAAGACCAATTCTCTTCGGACGAATTGAATCCGAACCAATGAATCATGAAGAATCAGAAAGCGAGCAGGAATCCCCTCAGTTCGGTCATTATGAGCCAAAGGCACTCAGAATGATGAAAAACATGGGGTATGATCTAACCAGCAGACTCGGGTTAAACTTCGGCAAAGGAAGGAGAACGCTACTTCGATCCTTTGTGCCAAAAGGAAAAGCACCCGATTATTATCATCAGACTCGCAGGGGGTTGGGCTATGTATCAACTCCGGCTCCATCAGCCTCTGATTCTCGAGAATCGTCAGGTCACGATTACTCTTCAGGCACGTCATCATGGGAGTCAGATGTCAGTGTCGGCAACATCTTCGGGGAACTTTCAGTGAACATGGTTTCAACAAGCCACCTGGAAGACGGAGATGAAGAAATGATCCAATCCGATACAGATCCTTGGATCAAACATTTAAATACTCTTTGGGATACCCGCTTTGAACAGCGAGAGCCACCCACAGAGGACAAGGTTGTTCAGATCAATCTAGGAGATGAGGCTAACCCTAAGCCCATCTTCATAAGCGACGGCCTGTCACCGTCAGAGAAAAAGGATCTAATATCTCTTGTTCAAGAGTATAAAGATGTCTTCGCTTGGAATTACGAAGACATGCCTGGACTTGATCCTCGAGTGGCTATGCACCGCCTCAACATCAATTCGAACATAAAGCCTGTCAAACAACAACAGCGACGGTTCCGTCCAGAAATAATGGAGGCAATTCAGTCAGAAGTCAGAAAGCTCATAGATTCTGGCTTCATCAGGGAAGAGCAACATCCCGATTGGGTAGCCAACATCGTCCCCGTTGCCAAGAAGAACGGAAAGATCCGAATCTGCATCGATTTTCGTGATCTGAACGAGGCCTGTCCCAAGGACGAATTCCCGTTGCCAATCACAGATGTCATGATTGACAATACATGTGGATTCGAACGAATGTCCTTCATGGACGGATTCTCAGGATATAATCAAATCAAAATGTATCCTGATGACGAAAAGCACACCTCCTTCAGAACACCACTGGGGGTCTACTGCTATACCGTCATGCCCTTCGGACTGAAGAATGCGGGGGCAACATATCAAAGGGCTATGAACGCCATTTTCCAGCAGCAAATGCGCAAAACAGTGGAATGCTATGTTGATGACATTGCGGTAAAAAGCCGCGCTAAAGGTGATCATATCACTGATCTAAAGGTTGTCTTCGACATCATGCGGGCCCATCAGTTGAAGATGAACCCTACCAAATCTTTCCTGGGGGTGGCCAGCGGCAAGTTCCTAGGGTTTGTAGTGACTTCCACAGGAATCCATTTAGACCCGGAAAAGGTTCGCGCTATCCAGGAGATGCAACCTCCGAGAAATCTCAAGGAACTCAGGGGATTGCAAGGACGATTGGCGTACATCCGCAGGTTCATCTCAAACCTCTCCGGAAGATGCCAACCCTTCGCTAAACTAATGAAGAAGGGTGTTTCGTTCATTTGGGACGACGCTTGCCAACAAGCATTTGAGGAAATCAAGCACTACCTCACCCAACCACCAGTCCTTGCAGTCCCGATATCCGGAAAACCTTTCCTGGTATACGTTCGAGCAATGGATCATTCTTTGGGAGCTCTACTAGCCCAGAATGATGATCAAGGACGAGAAAAAGCGATCTACTATCTGAGTAGAACAATGATCGGAGCCGAACATCGGTACAACCCGATCGAGAAGGAATGTTTGGCATTAGTGTTCGCCATTCAGAAAATGCGACACTATCTGGTAGGCCAAACTATAAACGTCATATCAAAAGTCAACCCCCTGAGGTTACTTATGACTAAGCCTTCATCATTGAACGGCCGGCTGGCAAAATGGGCCATATTGCTATCCCAATATGAGATGCACTTTTTACCACAAAAGGCTATTAAGGGACAAGCGGTGGCGGATTTCCTAGCTGAGCACCCGGATCCGAGGGCAACCAAACTCTACGAGGATCTCCCGGATGAAGTGGCCGAAGTCTGTTTGACTCAGACATCGTTTGAAAGTCAAGTGTGGCAACTCTTCTTTGACGGTGCATCCAGAACAAGCCCAAAAGGACACCTAGTAGCAGGAGTAGGAGTAGTACTCGTCTCCCCACAGAATTATGTGATTCCCCGAGCCATTTCGCTTACCGAATCTTGCTCCAACAATGTAGCGGAGTACAACGCTCTTTTGATTGGGATGCAGTTCGCCGATGAGATTGGCGTTAAAAATCTCGAGGCATACGGCGACTCCAAACTCATCGTTAGCCAGGTTCGCGGGGAGTACGAAGTCAGACATGAAGACCTAGTACCCTATTACAACGCAACCGTCCACATGGCTGGGAAGTTTACAAACTTCTACATCGACCATGTACCGCGCAGGCAAAATGCGCATGCAGATGCACTGGCATCCCTCGCGGCCTCCTTAGCTCTTCCAGCTGGAGCAATGGAGAAGATATTCGTCTACAGCCACGACCTGTATTGCCCGAGAATTGCTCTCAAGGACTATCAGGAGTCAAAGGGAGATTCTCAAAGCAAAGAAGCGCTGGAATTGTCAACCGGTCCAGAGCCTAGAGACTGGCGATTCCCTTACATTGATTATGTCCTATATGGCATCTTGCCTGAGGATACCAAGGAAGCGGCTGCCATTCGAAGGAAAGCCCCCAAATTCTACTATAATGCGATTACACGAACACTGTATCGTCGATCGCATGACGGGATCTTGCTTCGCTGCCTTTCACAAAAAGAGGCACAGGAGGTATTGAAAGAAGCCCATGACGGCATGTGTGGAGCCCATCAACCTGGCCCAAAACTTGCATACCGACTCCAAAGGTTGGGATATTATTGGCCCAAGATGATCGCTGACGCCATCACCTATGCCAAAAGATGTCACGCCTGCCAAGTACATGGCGATTTCATCCATCAAGCACCAGGCTACCTTCACTCCACGGCTTCTACTTGGCCATTTGAAATGTGGGGGATGGATGTGGTTGGCCCTATCAGCCCGCCGTCATCAAAAGGACATCGGTTTATTTTGGCAATAACTGATTACTTCTCCAAATGGGCTGAGGCCGTTCCTTTGAAGGAGGTGAAGTCATCTGATGTGATCAAGTTCGTGAAACATCACGTCATTTACCGTTTTGGGGTACCTCGGCGAATTGTCCATGACAATGGACCCCAGTTCATCAGCCAGGCTTTCCAGAGATTCTGCGCCAAGTTCAGAATCCAGAGTGTGTCCTCAACGGCATACTACCCCGCCGCTAACGGCCTCGCAGAAGCTTTTAACAAGACCATTGGCAAGCTTCTCAAGAAATTCGTCTCGAAAAGTCAACGTGACTGGGACGACAAGCTGGGTGAATGCTTATGGGCTTACCGCACAACTGTCCGAACCCCGACTAAAGCTACGCCATTTTCTTTGGTATATGGGTGTGAAGCCGTCCTTCCACTCGAAATCCAAATTCCATCTCTACGCGTCGCCCTGACAGCGGAGATGACAACAGAGGAGAAGCATCGACAGCGACTCCAAGAATTAGAAGCCTTAGATGACAAACGTCTGCAGGCCCAACAGCAAATCGAGCTTTACCAAGCTCGAATTACCAGAGCCTTCAACAAGAAAGTTAAAGTGCGAACTTTCAAGAAAGGTGACCTTGTCTTAGCCGTCAGAAGACCCATGGTGATGACGCACAAGACAAAAGGAAAATTCCAGCCCAAATGGGAAGGACCATTTGTAGTAGAGTCAGTCTACTCAAATGGATCGTATCGCCTCATAACTTCAAATGGCGATACACTCATGATGCCGATCAATGGCAGATTCTTGAAGAAATACTATCCTTAGATAGTGTTCTTCCTCAGATCAAGTTCAAAATTGCACCTCTGATCAAAACAAGAAGAATTTCTTCATTAAAACATCCGACGCCTCCGACGGCTAAGGATAGAGGAAAATGTTGGCTTCTAAGCCCAACATAAATCTTCGACAACTCATCATGCTGAGGGGAATAGCATGGCTAGCCCAACTCAAACGGTAGTTGGTAAAGGCATATCAAACCCGTTGACAGCTGAGGATTTGCTAAAAATCCTAAGGGACATGTTCCCATTTGATCCGACGCCTCCAACGGCTAAGGATAGAGGAAAATGTTGGCTTCTAAGCCCAACATAAATCTTCGACAACTCATCATGCTGAGGGGAATAGCATGGCTAGCCCAACTCAAACGGTAGTTGGTAAAGGCACCTCAAATCCGTTGATAGCTGAGGGTTTGCTAAAAATCCTAAGTGGACCTGACTCCACTCTCCCCTCCAAAATCCCTTACCAATTCTCATCCACAGAATGGTAAGTCTACGAAATACAGTCGTTGCCAAGTTAACACTATACCTCTGGCACTTCAAACTCCACTTGTCAATTCTCATCAATAGAATGGCAAGCCTTCAAAATTGCTCATATCGCAAATCCAAATTTGTCAAGTTAACGCTATACCTCTGACATTTTTAAACTCCACTTGTCAATTCTCATCAATGGAATGACAGGTCCTCAAACTGCTCATATCGCAAATCAATTTCTGTCAAGTTAATACCACACCTCTGACAAATTACTGTTAAGTTAACACTATACTTCTAAACAGTACATCGAGTTTCTGTCAAGTTAACATCACACCTCTGACAGTCACCTTCCTTCAGACTTCCATATCGAAGCTGAAATGAACGATGCTAAGTTTAACACTACACCTCTAGCATCCAGGTCATCGCCAAGTTCAACAATACACTTATGGCCATGACTTTTCCTCGGACTTCCTTGTCAAAGTCGAGATGACTAATGCCAAGTTCAAAATTACACCTCTAGCATTACCCTCATTGTCAAGTTAAACATTACACCTATGACAATGACACTTTCAGTTTTCCCAAATGAAAGCTGAAATGCTTCTGAGTCAAGTTAATATCACACCTCTGATTCACATTCTTGTCAAGTTAACATCACACTTCTGACAAGACAACTTTCAACCCGTTAAGTTAATATCACACCTCTAACGGTAAAAACTTTCCTAGATCCCCGCGAATCTAGCCTCACTTGTTATTCTCCTCAACAGAACAACAAGTCTACCCAAAAAAAACATTGTTAGGTTAACATTACACCATTAGCAGTGTTTTCATTAACTCCCCAGCTGATCTTAATCAAGTTAATCCTAGACCTCTGATAAAAGTTCATCTTCCCTGGGGGTACCAATTCAACCTGTCACTTTCTTTTTATAAAGTGGCAGGCCCACCAAAATTATCTTATCTCTGTCAAGTTAATATCACACCTCTGACAGCATTGTGGGGTTCCTCAGATAGGATCTTTTCTCCACAAAATTTGACTTGTTAAAATTTTCATCATAGTTTTGACAAGCCAAAGATTCTTTGCTTCTATGCGTCTGACTAAAAAGAGACAAAAGAGTTCAAGACAATAGAAGAGACAAAAAGAAAAGTGTCACTTTTATTTATATCCAGGCATATGAAAGTGATACAAAACGCTCTCTTATACAATGAGATTGAGTGTTACAATTAAGGAGTACACAAAGAAGTCCCTCTCCCTCTCAGAGGTTGCACTCACTCCTCAAAGCTGCATACAATTCCAGGTACAAGATGTTTGGAAGGGCATCAAAGTAGGATCAGACGTCGTGGCAATGATCAGAAGCTGGTTGCACCACGATGCATGATGTAAACATCGAAGAAGTCCTTGGTTGATCAAGAACAATGGTGTTTCTTGAGGTCGAAAGGCAGCAGAGTCTTCTGACTCCACCTGACCATCCGAAGTGGGGGTGTGATCCTTCGTTGATGAACATCTCTTCCGCCAGAAGGTCGTCCAGTGAGCATGGAGTTTCCTCGATGTCACTTCTGGGGTAAGAGAGGAGGTTTTAAGACCTCACAGGGGATGCCACCCACCACTATATCCACCGCTACCCCCGCCGCCATCCTTACTCTGACCATGCCATGCCAAGAAGCATGACTGGTGCGTCGAATTCAAAGAGATCTTGGCGAGGGTCCGGTCCCAATCTCCTGAAGACAGGAGTCATGACTTCTTCTCCTGTGGTCGACCATCGACCAAGTTCGCTGGCCGATATATTCTCCCAAGGGCCCAGCGAACATGAAAAAGGATGATCAAGCCTACCTGCAAGGAGCAACAAAATTAGAAAATCTGAAGCCTAGTATACTTCAACAGAAGACACTAAGTGACAAACGCAGCTATCGCTGAGGACTTCAGACGCGGGAATGACCCGCGCAGCGAACATCTGCGGCGACAGAAACAGACGCGGTCAAAATTGTGATATACACAGAATTCAGACGCAGTCTCATTTTACATCCGCGCTTAAAGGACGAGACGTGAAGAGAATCAGACGCGAAAATTGCCATCTCCCTGTTGAATGAACAGGAGTTGCAAAATGCAAGCCTGAAACCTTCAGCCCGAAGTTAAAATTCTTCCAAGTCAACGCCCTCAAGGCGCAAGCTCTGTGTGCAAAACCGGCAGCCAGGGGCCAAAGCCCACTGTATTGGCGTCCAGAGAAGTTTAAGTCGATGGCGCAAATTCCAGAAAAGGAATGCACCAACTAAGACTTCAGGAGAAAATCCAGATGATGATATCTCTTTAAGAGATATCAAAATTCAAAACTGGCTGGGTTAAAAATGTCATGGCAAATCAAGAAGGCGTACCCGCAGAGGCCTCTATTAAGAGTTGAACTCTCTGCATTGAAGCGCGGACATAAAAGGTGCTCAAAGAGACGCTTTCTGTTATTGAAATCACTTGACAGTGGTAATCTTCTGAAGAGACCAAACAGAAGCATGAAAGCTCTGGGTCATCTTCATCCATGGAGGCAAGCCCCTGGTAAAGTCCTTGAAGGGAGAAGATGGAGTCTCTCAGAGCACTCGCTGTTAAAAGAGGATAGTCCAAGTATGGGACTGCTAAAGGAAGGGGGTAAGCCCTATTTATAGGCAGCCCATAATAACCATAATTAATGGTTCATTAATTAGAACCGTCGGCCTTAATGACCGCACGACTGTCAAAGCCCAATGGAAGGCTGACGCGTGGAGCGTCGCTTCGGGAAACATCGAAGACGCTGGTCTCCAACCGCCAGCGCCGGTTTGGCATTAAAAGGCATTAACGCCTAAGCCCAATGAAGAACCGACGCGTGGACAACCGCTTCGGGAAACAACGGACGATGCGGGTTCCCAATCGTCAACGAAGACTTGACGTTTGAAAATCTCACAGGATCTTTATGTCAGGCTACACATAACGCCTGGGAAGTTGCACCAAACGCAGATGTGAGAGCTGCGTCCAGAGGCTCGCGCCTCCTTTTCAAAAAGTGGCGTCCTCCTTCATTCCAAGTTAGAAGACCCTTCGCGTCTCCTGGATGACTCAAAGTTGCTCCGCGTCTCTCGGACAACTCAAGGTTGCGTCCATCAACAAAAGGGACTCATTCTGGGGGTCTCAGTGGGAAAGCACATAAAGCTGCGTCCCGAAGCTTACATCTTCAGCAGAGAAGGCCTATCACCTTCACAAGTGCCTTGGAGCTGCGTCTACATGAATGATGATGGGTCTTGCACCGAGTCTCAGCGTCGCGTCCCTGACCGCGTCAATTTTAAGGGGGCATAAGACCACATTCTTAATGTATCCTGAACTCTGCGTCTGGATGAAGTTAAGGATTGCGGCCAGTGAATCACACTCAAAGCTGCGTCCTTCGCGTCCGCTTGAACCGCGTCTTCACTGGCAGGTCAGAATCGCGTGCCTCAGAGCCGCGTCTCTTTTTATGAATCGACGCTGCGTTTCATCAAAAGAACTTAGTTTTACCTAAGTTCAGTATTCACAGTCAGTAAGGGAGCACAACCAAAATCTGTGATTGAGAGGTTGGATTCATCTACAGCGGGGCAATGAAGATGGAACAAAAGTTTCAACGACTTTTATTATTCAAATATGATAAAAGTAAATACAAACACTCTTGGTGAATAGAGTGTCCTTTTCTTTACAAAAGGAAAAGAAGAAGAAGGCTAAAAATCCTGGTCCGCCAAAGAACGGATTTGTTCTCTAAGGCGATGTATCTCATGTTGACGCGCCTTCTCAGCCTCCATGAGAGCCTGGGCCCGTAACTCCTCCTCGGATAAAAATCTCTTCGTAGCCAGCTGCACTCGTAGAGATTCCAGCTCAGAGGAATTAACAGAGAGATTTTCTCAACTCGCGCCTTGGCAGCCTCTAATTCCGCTAGCCTCTTTTCGGAATTGGCAAACTTCTGTTCATTGATAGCAATCAAGGCTTCAGCTCTGGCTATGGTAGCTCGAGCATCGAGGATAACCTGCTTCGCGGCCTGCATGACCATCTCGGACTCCTTCAACTCGCCAGTTAGCTTTCGATGGTCAGCCTGGAAACATTGGAGAAGACGGGTCCTTTCAGCTATCCTTTCTTCCATCTCCCTTCGCTCTTGCTCTTGAGCAGCAAGGAGCCTGGTCAGAGTTTCCTGGGCCTCGTGAAATGAGCCAGCATTCTCCAGGGATCTAAGCTCTTTCAAGTCATGTCCCAATTGCTCCACCAGCAGCAGACACGCCTTGGCTGGTGAAGGGCCTCCGGCTAAATTGATGTTCTCGACCAGATTTCCGAGAAACATCCGGGCGAATTCGAAGGAGCTATTCCCAGATAGGATGAGATCAATACATGAGCGCATGGAGGCAAAGAACTGCTGCACCACTTGACGCGCCAGCTCCCCCATGGTATCACCGCCTGGGAAGAATTCTGCTGAAGTGCTCCCCGATCCTCTTTCCATCACGGGGCGAGGGACGTAAACCGATTCTTCCGGTACAGGAATCGGGCTAACGACAGCTGCGGCAGGAGCAAGAGTAGCCGCCGGCGCTTCTGGGGGTACTACGTCCGTAGAAACCTCCGCAACGATGAAATAACAGTAAGCTCGACCTCTTCAGGGTCCTTGGCCGAGGTCTGAGCTGTACGGCCTCCCGAGTAGGCACTGACCGCCAAGTCTCCTACCTGAGCTTCCTCAGTGCCCTCTGCAAATTACAAGAATATCAGCTACGACAGTAAAAGGAAAACATTCAAAATATCAATATTTCCTTACCTAGCTGAGGGTCCAAAGATGGCGAGTTCTTAGGCGAATCCTGCAGGGTGGAGGTCTCCCTGACTTCGATGATTGCCCTCTCTTGAGGCATCCCAGTAATAGGAGCCTCAACTCTCTCCTGCTGGGCCAGCTCCTGTATCATCTCCTCGATCTGGGAGGAAGCAGCGGCCTCGCTAACCACGACCAGCCCTGCGATATGAAGCCAAATGAAAAAGAAAACGTCAAAATCCTTTTCCTAGTTAAAAGGATGAGTTAGGCAAAAGGAGTACCTTCAGCAGCTTCAGCAGGAATAACTGCCGCTGGTGGTGACGCCGTCACCGGCTCACACCCATATATTTCCTCCTCCGAGATGTGTGAGAATTTACTCGGATCAGGAGGAGCGGGTTCATCGCCGAAGTCGACCTCATCGCCTGAATCATACCCTTCTTCTTCAGACGAAGAAGACGATAGTGCAACGCGAGAAGCCTCGGCAACCGGGGCCTTGCCACCAAATACCCCAGTGGTAGGGCTGGGGTCAACTACCCGAGGACTGGGGATTAATACACTAGGGGACCCAGGCTGTTGTGCCTCATCCCTCCTCTCATGAGCTGAGGAAGACCCAGGCTGAGTTGAGACCCCTGGAATCTCAACATCACCTCCGCTCATTATGTCGACTTCAAGCTGCTCAGCCTCGTCAGCGGCGGTGGGTTTGTCAGCGAACTCCCCTTCCTCTAAAATCCTGGGGCCCCTGCTGCGCAACCCACGGGTACGGACTAAGGAGGCGTCATCCTCATCTTCCGTTTCTTCCCTCTGTTCCTCAACACCAGAAGGGATGTCTTCGGACGGAGAAACTGCGGCCGCCAAGTCTCTCCGGACCTTCTTGGGGGCAGGCTCAACAGTGGAAGTAGAGCCTTGAGGACGCTTACGCGCCACCTGTCGACCCTTTGCCGCTCGCGGCTCCTCCCTTGATACCCTTCTGGTCTCCTTCAGAGCCTTCCGATACTCCTCAACGCCTCGTGAGCGTTTGTTGGACCCCAACTTTGCTTCGTAAGATGCATTGATACTCTCGATGCATGAGTACTCCGGAGCAAAGTCAGGCGTTTGGTTGGCCTGGAAGTACCAGGTACAGAAGCTAAGGCTTGTACAGCCTTTCGGTTCCTTGGGGGGCAGACGAAAAAGCGCTTCCGTCCCTCCGGCCACACTATAATACCAAGCCCGAGCACCTTCAAACAAGTTCCCACTGAAGGCGAGTCGAGCATTGGGGTTACCGACATACAATTGATCATAGCCGAACTGTCGGGCGAAGCGATTCGGCATGTACGGCTCGATCGTGCACGAATTCCCTTGTCGGAAAAGCACATACCCAGGCCGAATATTGACCAACCACCAGAAAACTCCCGATGACAGCCTCGTGAAGTCATCTGGGCCCACGAAGTCAGCAAGTTTATCCCCGAAAGATGCACCAGCAATCTCGGGGAAGCAGCGATTGAGCTGGTAGTTCGAAGCAGTTAGAATGCACCTCCGAATGAAATACATATAAGTATTACACCAGCTTGAACCCTCCAACCGCTGTACGAAAGGGGTAAACCCCTCACTCCAAGACACCGGCGTCATCAGGGAGGGACAGTGCATAACGTACCAAGCCATTAGGTACGTGTAGGGAAGTTCAACCCGAGGGTTGGGACGTTTTACCGTCGGCCTCCCCTCTGAGTCAACAATCGGCTCACCCTGGGAGTCGACAACCTTCTCTACCCTGCACAGACTTTGAGTTAAGGCCCGCAACCCGCTTTGAATACCGGCCGCCATGGCCGGGAGGAGGGCTATGGGCCTACCATAAGCCAGGAGCACCGCCGGGTACACTACGTCGGCAACAATCACTTCATGTGGCAGTGTCGGCACCACACAGCGCTTCAACCACAACATTAAGAAGCCCGCCAGCAGTGCTCGATTGGAGATAGGGGTCCGGGCTTGATGATGGAAACTTTCAAAAACCGTGTCGGGTTCGAAAGTATCCTCGTTCGACTCCGCGGTGTAAGAGTCTACAGAAGCCTGAATCCTATCGGCAATCTCCTCGTCGGAGCTGGGAGCCAGTCGGGTCACTGGATGGTCTTTCTGATTGACGCCATTAAACAAGTAGCTTGCCCAAGACAGCTGCTTGACTCCCCTCGCCCTCCAAGAGGTTATCTGGCCGCAAATGTGGAAGTGACACAACACCTCCCAATAAGTCTCGTACACTCGAGGAGACGCTTTCTTCAAAAGGTGAAGCTCCTCAGTGGTCGGGACGTATTCCTCATAGGGAGAGTCCCCCATTACCAGCCCCGAGACTTCGTACAACTCGTGCAGGGCAAGACCCATCTCTCCGACCGGAGTGAAGAATGTCCCCGTCAGAGGATTGTAACGCTCCAGGACCCCAAAGAAGTTTTGAGAACTTGGTGGAATACCGTACTGCACGGCCCTGACCGCCTGGTACAATTCCACATGCTCCAACAGGCCTCCAAGATCGGCGAGGACGAAGCTCACCATCTTGCCCCACCAATACTTCTCAGTGGAATGGATCCACCCGGGCGAACGGAAGTCGACCGGAAAATCACCCCCCACTTTCATGAATGCGTTGAGGAAGGTGGTGCCGAGTTTAGGAGTCTCTCCTACTGGGTGATCGGTCCTCAACAGCCCGGGAAACAGGCCGAAAACCTCCTTATCATGACCAGCATGATATACCTTCTTGGAGCCTAAGTTGCCGAGAGTAACCTCAGGGACGGGTCGGGAAAGCTCCCATGTCATTTTTCGAGGGACGGACATGTGCTGGAGATAAGATAGTGGGTACATCCTCTCCATGTTCGGAAGGAAGAATCTTCTATCCCCTATCTGACGGAGCCATTTATAATCTCCGTCATGCAAAGAATAGCCGCCCTCGCTAATATGGTCTCCAAAGAAGAAAGCAGGCTTCTCCATCGGAGCGCGAGCATTCGTTGTGAATGCCGCGTCAGTCATAAGCTCCCGAAAGGTTGCCGCGTCAACATTGGCGAGCTTCTCCCTTCGCTCCTTCGACTTGTCGGCAGTCACAGGAGCAGTCCTTTGCAGCACAAAGGTTAAATCACGGTCAGCACCACCTACGTGCCCGAAGTGGCGCCTCTTGGAGAGTGGGCTGGAAGAGTGTCGCACTGCATAAGAAAATGACACTTGATCAGAAGTCTAAACGAAAATGATTAAGTGTCTATAATTCAGACGCAGAAGAGATACTGGACGCAGAAATTATCAAAATCCGCGTCCAGACCTGAGGATCCGCGTCCAGACCTGAGGACCATGAGGCCAGCAGGGAGTCTGCGTTTTCAAAATCCAAGACTTATGAAAAATATCTAAGTACTTGGACTCGGTGCAAGATTCATAAAAACCAGCGTCTGATGTCACAGAACGCAAGAATCAAGTCTGCGTCCGGATCTTTCACAATTAGAAACATTCTAAGTGATGACTCCGGAACGCAAGGCTTACTGGCGCCCTATGTTCAACAAACAAGTACATCCTCAAGCGGATAAAAGCGATAGGGTCATCAAACCCGCGCCTTGTTTGTTAACTCAAAGACCGCGTCTGAGAACCAAACGCGGTTTCGAATCCATGTTGGCGGTTCTCCTTCAAAGAAAGGATTTTTAGGGTTATAAGAACTCCATAAACCCCTCTAATGGCGAAGATCAAGCCTGATGGCGTTATACCTGAGATAGGGGCTTCCTGCATGGAGGAACCGCCCCTTTGGGCCTCAGTAACGGTCGCCTTCGACGATGAAGCAGTTCGCTTGGCCTTGGGTGCCATTGCGAAGCAAGAATCTAATGCTAGACGGAAGAGAAGGGAACAAAGAGAACTTCTTTCTCAAAACCCTAACAGATGCAAGCGAAGACGAAAGAGAGATTGATAATGACTCTCTCAATGACTGTCGCCCTTTATAGGCACGGTGATTCGCAAAGATACGCGGCGCTTGGCTCGACGCCGAATCACCGCCTGACGCGTGGACAGTGCATTTAATGCAGCGTGAAGTTCGCACGCCAAAAAGAAAGTGTCCCGTCGGCTCCACAGGACACGTGGCAGTGCACTCATGGCATGGCACGGATTCGCACCCAACAGCCGCGCCCCTTCAATGGACGCATCCCTTCAGCTAGGCCATTGTTGCGTCCAACAAGTCGCGTCTTTACCCCAAAAAGATGCGTCTCTCCAAAAGTTCGCATCCTTCCAATCAGCCCAAGAATCGCGTCTGAACAACAGTCGCGTTTTCATTCCAAAAGATGCAGCCCTATGAAAGTCGCAACTTTAAAGCTGGCGTTCAGTCCTCGCTTCTGCAGAACAGTTCAACAGTACACTGGCACAAGCAGACGACCGTCCACTTCTGGCTTTAAAGTGCACCCACGACAGACTTAAAGCAATCGGGGAGGTTTAGACTGTGCATCTAGACACTCAACACGATCAACTTTGGTGGCTTCAAAGAGTTCCACAGTACACTCACGAAGACCATACTCCAGACAAGATCAAACCCGGAGCATTGACAGTCCAGTCATAAGGGTGAGCTCAGCTAGAGTCCAAAGTATTTCGAAATCCGTCCCACTTAACTGCGGAATATCGAAAACTTTGGAGGGGGTTCTGTAGGCTGTCTAAAAATCACTAAAAGACAAGCCATTAAAAAGCAGAATTCCAAGTTCTAGACGCGAGGGTCGAAACCCGCGTCTCAGCCAACACAGCAGCATCAAGGCGCGAGGGTCGAAACTCGCGTCTCAGCCAACACAGCAGCATCAAGGCGCGAGGGTCAAAACCCGCGTCTCAGTCGCACCAAGGCGCGAGGGTCGAAACCCGCGTCTCAGCAGCATCAAGGCGCGAGGCTCAACAGCCGCGTCTCAGCCGCACCAAGGCGCGTAGGTCAAAACCCGCGTCTCAACAGCTCCAAGGCGCGTGGGCTGACACCCGCGTCTCAGTTGTAACCGTCCCGGTTTCGGGGCCAATCACGGCCTACATAACGGGAAAAGTTAGCCCCCATTATGGAGTGTTTTTAGGAGGCACGTACGCCCCTGAAACCCCTATAAATAGCCTCGTCGCTATGAAGGAGGGGTCGGGATTTTCGGACGAATTGAAGAGAGGGGATTGACAGTCGAATTTTCGGTCAGAGGACTTCTGGAAGAAAAGAGCTCTGAGAGAAAAGAGAGAGAGAGAGAGAGAGAGAGAGAGTTAAACCCTTCAGAGAACTTGCTGTGTTCAAGTTGCTCTTTGCCTACCTTCTCTTTGAGAGTTTTGGTAGACAGAGCTGAGTTACTCCATCTACCATCCGAAGAGGAGATCCCTGGAAGGTCTCGACGGTCACCCGGTCAACGGAGAACAAGATTCACTCTCCATCGCCACTTGAAGAACCCAGCCTTAAACAAAGGGAGGATTCAAGACTCAACATCCTCCCTCCCTTGTAATCGGAAGACCGATCTGTTGTAATCTTCTATCCAATCAAAAGAATTTTACAATCAAATCCTCCTTTTCCGACGCATACAGTATTTTTATCAAACTTGAATTTTTCAATACATGAATAGGAAAGTCAAATAAGTTGTATAAGTCAAGTAAGTATGTATGTAAAACTAGAATACATCTATTATACCTATAAACTATTTAAACTTGTTTTGATCAATCTATTCATGAAAACAAATATCGGTTAAACTAAAAACCGAAAAACCAATATCCAAACATAAAACTTGTGTGTGTTGTGCACTTGAGCATATCAACTATTCTGATCTAAAACACACTAAAACTAAACTATGGATACCTAAGTCTTCTTGATGATCTTCATCTTCAAGACGGCTTGGTCCCAAACAAGATCCACCGAGTGCAAAGGTATGATCTTTAAGCTTTGGCACCGGAATCACCATGAAGAGCTTCAAAACTCCTTGTTGAAGCTAATCACCAACTAATATCTTGGTTAATGATCTGAAACTTAAACAACACAAGATTATTAGTAAACATAACCACATGAGTTAATCATCATCAAAACTAGGGTGGAAGGCCTTTGGGCCAACAATCTCCCCCTTTTGATGATGACAAAACTCATGGAGTTATATATGTATGGATTAAAGTTAAGCTTCAAAGAAGCTCCCCCTTAACTCATGCATAAACAAATAAACATAAATATGCAATGAATATCAAATATGAATGCATATCTATGCAAAACAATAAAAGGTTCTAGATACCAATGAAATGTTTAAAAACAAAACATGCTCTAGATACCAATTAAAATTAAACTAAACTAAACTTAATATATGCAAAAACATAAACATGCATATATAAACCAAACCAAAATCTTTAAACATGCATATATAAAACAAACCAAAATCTTTCTCCCCTTTTTGTCAATCAACAACAAAGGGGTAAACAATCAAAACAAAACAAAATTTTCTTACCCTTTTTAATACAAAGAATCAAGCATCAATAAAGGGTTAAATGCAAAACTAAATCAATACATTTTTCTCCCCTTTTTGTCTAAAACAAAAATAAAACTAATCAGGGGTGACAATCAATTAAGATATCAATTGAAAGTATGTCAAAGAATAGCATCTTGATACCAATTGAAAGGAAACAAACAAAAATATTGATACCAATTTTAAACAAAACACATAAAAATCTTGATACCAATTTAAATTAAACATAATAAATTTTGAATATCTAAACAAAATTTTTGATACCAATTGTAAATAATTTTCATTTTGAACATATGATACCAAATTTAAATTTTCAATCATAAAGTATGGGAGTATAAATACCAATTGAAAGATAATATCAAATTTTCTCCCCCTTTATGAAATACAAATTAAAATAATGTTCACTTTTATTTTAACAAGCCTACGCATTGTTAAAAAAATTGAAACAAATATATATATGTTTGGAAAATAGATACCAATTGAAATTGATATACTTGGAAGTGAAAGCATACATACATGCAAAATATATGAGTATACAAGAAATGTCAAGATTGATACCAATTGAAAGAATTCAATGATACCAATTGAAATAACAATAAGATCAAATGTATATCTCATATAACTACCTCCCAATCATGGTTCAAGTTTTAAATGATTTTCATTTTAAAGCATTCATGAACATGATCTCCCAATCATCCTCCCATAGAAGGTAGGGGTTTTCAAAAATAGGTTTGAAAATGTAGCATGTTTGAAAATCTCTACCAAAATGAAGAATATCGCAACTAGTTATAAGAAAAATTTGTAAACTAGTACGAAATCCTTCAAGTAAGGAATAAAAACAAATTATTTTTCATGAAACATGAAATCCACATGATAATCAACACTCTAAGCCAATTAAGCATAAATATAACTCATGAAAACAAAACACATGAGTAATCAATAAAAGTGAGTGTACAAATATAATGTGAAGATCATAATCATGAAAATTGATAATTAAGCTCAATATTCCTTGAAACATGAAAACATGAAAATCATCAAAAAAATCTTATTTAATCTTCAAGGTATATGTATGTCTTATACAAATTATAGTATACATACATATCCAAACACAACGAGTCCACAAAGATATATGCATGAAGGCACGTGGCTCAAAAAGGATGTATATGTATAATAATAATTTGGATAAAATGGACATATACATGAAGTTAAACAAATAAACACAAAAACATGAAACTTTAAATTTCCATTAAAATAAGTTTCATTTCAAGGCATATGTATGATTTGTCAAACATGAAGTATACATACATATCCTAAAACACAATTGAGTCCATATATATAGATTTGCATGAAAGGCAAATGACTCAAGGGGTATACATGTATATCTTAAAGTTTGGCATAATAAACATATACATGAAATGAAAACTCATACACATAAAATAAATCCAAAAATAGGAATACAAGTTTAAAATGTATGTATCATCAAAACTAGACTATACTAGCACATCTAATGGGTTCAAATAAGCATTCAAGGACAAACATATATAGATTTATTTGTGGCCCACTATATGTATAAGTATAAATCCTAGTCTTAATGAAAACTAACATCTAAACAAGTAATCTTAACATGAAGCATCAAAAACACGATAAAAATCAACACGATAAACAAAAACATGATTATTATGAATATCCACATGTTATTAGATTTATGATGTACATGATAGCTAATCAAATACGAGAACACAAAATAATAATCCATATTAAACATGGGTGTCTCAAATACTATACATGTATGTCAAGAATCTAATTATCATGGCATTTTCATACTAATCACTAAACAATAAAACATGCTATAAACAATGAATATTAAAAGCATGTAAATAAAAATAAGGAGTTAGGAATTGTTACCAAAACCTATGAGGCAACTCTCTATGTCTCCAAAACAAGGTGGTCCTCTCCACCAAACATCCCTTGAAAGTGATGCATCCAAATAATCTCCTTTAAGTACGGAACACATCCACTCCAAGGTATGGCTACTCTCACGTCATGTGAGAGCCCACACCTACATCAAAAATAGGAGGGGTGGTCTTTGGTACCTATAATCTTTTGGGTCCATGGGGGTTAGTATCATTCCTAACCCAAACAAAATTCTTTGCTAAATTTACATTATGTATTCTATCATAGCAAAATCTAGGAAGGTGGCCCTTACGTCCACAATGTGTACAAGTGTACACATGAGCATACATTGTGTGATGGTGTCCGTGAGGAGCATGTGTATGCCGTGATGGGTGTGCATGCATAGAAGATGGAACTTGTTTCTTTCGAACCAAGGTTTCCAAACGTGAGTGGTTCATGGCACATTGGCTCATAGTGGAGCCCAAACAATCAACCTTCTTCTTAAGCAAACAAATATCATCATTAATTCTAGAAGAAGAGGTACATGCAATGGGTGAAGTGTGTGATACTACCCTAGCATGGCAAACATGTGCATCAATCTTATTTTGTAAAACAAAATTTTTCTTTAAACAAGCTTCTAAATCCTTTGAAATAGAATCAATTTTTATTTTCAAAGAATAATTTTCTTTTACAACAAATTCAATTTTTGAAGACAAAACTTTATTTTTCTTCAAAAGAGTTTCACAATCATTTTTAGATTTTAAAAATTCATTTTCTTTAAGTGCAAGATCAAGTTGAGATTTTAATGAATCCCTCTCATTAGAAATCTCCTCTTTCTCTTGCAAAACATTGTTAATTCTAGAAATCAAATTTTTATTATCATTGTTAAGGCCTAGACTTTTCTTTTTCAACAAGCTATATTTTTCAATCAATTTTTCACAAACAATTGATAGTTCTTCATTCAAAGCATGTGGATCAACAAAATCATTACATGAAGAACTAGCATTATCACTATCTAGTTGAAGTTCCGATTGTACCTCAAGGGAGTCATTCCCTTGGATCATATAGCATTGAGAATCGGATTCTCCACTAGACTCCTCCGGTTGATTTGGCAATTGAAGCTTGGAGGTGGTGGTTGTTGTCAACTTGTTCCACACTGCAAAAGCGGAATCAAGGTTAGAAACATGCATAAGATATTCTTTTGAAAGCGTACTTCTAATGGCCTCAAGGGCTAGTGTATTGGCCCCTATATGCTTGCGGTCACCAAGATAACATCTCTTGGTAGCGGCAAGGAAAACATGCAAACCTAGGGTCTTTAGGTACATGGACATACTATACTTCCAAACAATAATGTTGGAAGGATCAAAGCTAGGTGGGGTCATGAAGTCCATGACAAACTATATGAGTGTGCAAACAAGCAAATGCAAATAAGATTAGCAAACAAATGGATCTCACTCCAAGGATGTTAAGCCTAAGTATCAGGAGCGTTGGCTCTGATACCAATTGAAAAACACCTAGAGGGGGGGTGAATAGGTGTAAGTGCTAATCTAGAAACTAAGTGCGCTAAATGCGGAAGCTTAAAATAATATTGCAAACACACTTAGTACAATCAATAAGTGTAGTCGAATTCCCCGTGAAGGGCTCTGGACTAACTTCTCTTGATTCCCCTAGATATGGGTTGAGGTGCTATGTGAAGCTCTTGTTGATTAAGTACAAGTGAGGCACACACAAACAACCAAGCATATAAGATGATATATCAATATGAATATATGCAAGGCACAAATGCAAGCAATAAGATATGAATGAATGAATGATGCTTTGCACAAAATAGAGAGAGTTGAGAGATATTGGATCAAACGCAAACACAAGGATATGTTTCGAGGTTCGAGCACCTAGCTCTACATCCCCGCCTACACCACCGTGTAGGATTTCCAATCCACTATCTCCCACCGAGGGAACCTCTACCGAAGAGGATTTGTTATAATAAGGGAGTACCGAACTCCTCTCTCAAACACCACCTCACAACCGAGGGGTAGGCCCGTAGCCAATACAACAACCAATCACCTCTACCGAAGAGGGATACAAACCACCAAGCTCCACCTCACACAAGAGGGGAGCAAACAACAATCTCCATCTCTACCAAAGAGGGAGCAAACCAACAACCCAATTACACAACCTCAACCTCTACCAAAGAGGGAGCAACCAAGAAATCAAGGGTTTACAACAAGTGGTATGTCTCAACTACAAACCTCTTTCCTTTTTCTTTTCCACAAAACAAGATCCTAAATAGATTAGGATAGAAGATAGCTCAAGTATGGAATCAAGGTATTTTTAGAAACAAGCAACATAGAAAAACTACTTGGGAAATCTCTTGTAGATGATAGAAATAAAAGACCAAATTAATATCCCAAAAACCTAGTTTTCTTTTATTTTTCAAAAACCCAAAACAATAAAGATGAAATCTTTTTAGCACAAAAACTATTTTGAAAACTTGTTTAAACACTAGAGAAACACTGAAATTTTTCTTCTTGAAAATCTTGGCCAAAATCCCAAAGAGTTGGGGTTTTTATAGGCCCATCAGAAAACTAGCCGTTAGGCTGAGCTGGCAGCCTGACAGGCTACCGGTCGGCCGGCCCGGCCGACCGTCAACGGTCAGAAATGTGACCGTTGGGCAAACACGGTCGACCGCCCGGTCGACCCAAACAAACAGAGAGCATTGCTCTCAGAGCCGGTCGACCCGTACAGTCGACCGAGCTTGTGTCTGTCAGACGTGCACAAGTCTGTGCACGTCGGTCGACCGCATGGGTCGACCGGCCCATGGTGCGGTCGACCGTTCGGGTCGACCGACCTGGCCTGTCAGCACAAACCTGGGTCAGAAACACTGGGTAAAAATATTTATAAAAATCTTTTATCCTTTCTGAAAATTCCTAAAAATAGTTTTATCATTTTGCATTGATATATAAACATGTGATAAAAAGTTTAGCTCAAATATCAATCAATGTGAACTATTTTTGTGTCTTATCATTTTTATCAAAAACCAAAACTTGTATTTTTATCAAACTTGAATTTTTCAATACATGAATAGGAAAGTCAAAATAATTTTGTATAAGTCAAGTAAGCATGTATGTATAACTAGAATACATCTATTATACATATAAACTATTTAAACTTATTTTGATCAATCTATTCATGAAAACAAATATCGGTTAAAGTAAAAACCGAAAAACCAATATCCAAACATAAAACTTGTGTGTGTTGTACACTTGAGCATATCAACTATTCTTATCTTTACACATGGATATAAAACACACTAAAACTAAACTATGGATACCTAATTTTTCTTGATGATCTTCATCTTCAAGACGGCTTGGTCCCAAACAAGATCCACCGAGTGCAAAGGTATGATCTTTAAGCTTTGGCACCGGAATCACCATGAAGAGCTTCTAAACTCCTTATTGAAGCTAATCACCAACTAATATCTGGTTAATGATCTGAAACTTAAACAACACAAGATTATTAGTAAACATAACTACATGAGTTAATCATCATCAAAACTAGAGTGGAAGGCCTTTGGGCCAACAGTTGGTTGTGTATCGTGTTGTTGTGTTTCAGTAAAAAAAGGAGCCAGAGATTGTGCGTGCATTGGTGATGTTGACATTAAAAGTTGAGAATATGAGGAATATTGAGGAGGGAAGAAAATAGAATGCCGACCTGTATCACTATCACTGGCATATGCAGCATGTGTATATGGTGCAAAACCACTGTAGTCAATTGCATAGCTTGATGAACTGTGATAGGGAGTAAATGCGGATGTTGGTGGAGCATAGTTGTATGGTGGGTAAGCGGTATATGTTGACGATGAGCTACGCCAACATCGGTGTAAGGTGCGCAGCTGACGGATTGTGTGTTGATGAAGAGCTACCACCGACTTCGGATGAGGAACCGCCAGTACTCCAGTTGGGCTCCATTAGACTAGACTGGAAGTTGGTAGAGATTTGTAATTGTAAGAGAATAAGAGTGATTTATAATAGAAGAGAGAGGGTTGAGGTGAAGTGAGATGAAAATGAATGAGGGTGGAGGGTATTTATAGAGGATTAGAGGTTAGGAGTAAATTTTTTTTTTAATGGGCCAACGGCTCATTTTTGAGCCGTTGGGGTGAAAAAAGAGGGTGCCACGTGGCACCTTCTTTTTTCACCCCAACGGCTCTTTTTGAGCCGTTTAGGGTTTAAAAAAATTAATTTCTAATATAGGGGGCGCAGAGTAATTTTCCTCTCTAACGTTATTATAAAAATATTGGACTAAAAAAAAAAGAAGAGGGGGTCGGGGAAATATTCCCCGACCCGATTCGTCCCATGATTCGTCATGAGACGAATCGAATTCGTCCCGTGTAAACGGGACGGGTCAACCCGTTCGGACCCGCCCCTAAACGGGGTGGGTGCGGGTTGACCCGTGACCCGCACTGTGCGACTCTAACGAGTCACACAGTGCGGGGCGGGGCGGGGCGGGTCGACGCGGGTCGACCTGCCCCATTGGCCACCCCTAAAGATGCCTCAAGATCAATTAGCGGGCTGGAGTTATAGACCTTTGGCCCAAAAGAGTCATTCTTAGGTCCCTGATAGACACGCCAAACAAAGCAGAAACGTGGGTAGTTAGGCTTCTACTTCTTGGTTAAACGGAAATGTGGGAAGGAGGTCTCAATAGCCATTTCTAAAGTGGCTTTGTTGTTGGCCCAATGGCCTTCCACTCTAGTTTTGATGATGATCAACACTCATGTAGTTATGTTTACTAATATTCTTGTGTTTCTAAGTTTCAGATCATTAACAGGATATTAGTTGGTGATTAGCTTCAACAAGGAGTTTAGAAGCTTTTCATGTTGATTCCGGTGCCAAAGCTTAAAGATCATACCTTTGCACTTGGAGAATCACGGAGTTTTGGAGCAAGTCTACTTGAAGATGAAGATCGTCAAGAAGACTTAGGTATCCTAGTTTAGATAGAGTTTTAGATCCATTTGTAAAGCTTAGTATAGTTGATATGCTCAAGTGCACAAAACACACACGTTTCATGATTTGGTTTTTGGTTTTCATGAATAATAGATCAAAACAAGTTTACCTTATACCTATGTATATTAGATATGTTCTACATATACATACATGCTTTAAACTTGCTAGACAAACTTATTTTGACTATCCTATTCATGTTTTGGAAAAATCAAGTTTGATAAAAATACAAGTTTTGTTTTTGATAAAATTTGCAAGACACAAAAATAAATTGATATGTTGATATATTGTCTTGAAATTTTTATCACAGGTGTATGTTTTAATATAAAATGATAAAACAAATTTTGTGATTTTTTAGAAGTGTTTAAAAGATTTTTAGAAAATATTTTACACTGTTTTTCTGACCCTGCACTGTGCCTGCCAGGCCAGTTCGGTCGACCGGACGGTCGACCGCACCAAGTGGCCGGTCGACCGGGTCGGTCGACCGATGTGCACAATCGTGCACGCTGGCGACACATGTAGTCGGTCGACCGGACCGGTCGACCGAGTTGAGAGCTCTGCTCTCGGGAATTTTCGGTCGACCGGACCGGTCGACCGCTGCTGCCCAACGGTCACATTTTTGACCGTTGGCGGTCGACCGGGCGGTCGACGGCTGTTGGTCAGACTACCACATCAGCCTAACGGCTAGTTTTTCCTAGGGGCTATATATACCCCATTTCTCCATTGTTTTGGCTAAGAATTTTGAGCTAAAATTTTCAGTTTTCTGAAGAGTTTAAAAGAGTTTTTAAAAGAGTTTTTAAGTCAAAAAGATTTCATCTTATTTGTTTTTGGGTTTTTGGAAAATCAAAGAAAGCTAGGGTTTTGGGAGATTTTTTTGTTTTTCATTTTCTATCATTTACAAGTGATTTCCCAAGTAGTTTTTCTTTGTTGCTGGTTTCCAAAAACACCTTGTTTCCACACTTGAGCTATCACCTATCCTAATCTATTTAGGATCTTGTTTTTGTGGAAAGAAAAGAGAAAAGAAAGAAAGATTGTGTTTGTGGTCTTTGTAACCACTTATTGTAAACCCTCCTTCATTTGTTGTATCCCTCTTCGGTAGAGGTGATCGGAGTGGTATTGGTTGTGAGCCTCTTAGGTAGAGGTGGAGTTGGTTTGTATCCCTCAAGTGTGAGGTGATTGAGATTGGTTTGTGAGCCTCTTAGGTAGAGGTGTTTGTTATTGTTGGCTACGGGCCGTATCCCTCTTCGGTAGAGGTGGATTGTGGTTGTATAGCCTCGGTGGCTTTGTAAGGTTGAGAGAGGAGTTTGGTACTCCTATAGTGGATTGGGAAATCCTACACGGTGGTGTAGGCGGGGATGTAGAGTTGGGTACTCGAACCTCGAAACAAATCTTTGTGTTAGCGTTTGATCCATTGTCTCTCTAACCCTTACTCTCTTTACTTTGTGCAAGCATCATTCATTCATTGCATACATATCTTATACATTGCTTGTATTGTGCATATTTCATATTGCCTTGCATTTATTCATATTGCTATTCATTCTTATATGCTTGGCTTGATTGTGTGTATTTTTATATTGCTTGGATTGCTTGTGTGTCTGTGCCTAACTTATACTCATCCAACAAGAGCTTCACATAGCACCTCAACCCATTTCAAGGGGAATCAAGGGGAGTTAGTCCAGAGCCTCGCAAGGGGAATTCGGCTACACTTGTTGTATTGTATTAGTTTGTGCATAATTTGCATTAGCTTCCGCATTTTGCGCACTTAGTTTGCATTTAGTTTCTTAGATTAGCACTTACACCTATTCACCCCCCCTCTAGGTGTTTTTCAATTGGTATCATAGCTAGTGCTCCTGATACTTAGGCTTAACATCCTAGGAGTGATCCATTTGCTTGCTAATCTCATTTTGCATTTGTTTGTTTGCACATTCATATATAGTTTACCATGGACTTCATGACCCCTCCTAGCTTTGACCCTTCCAACATGATGTTTGGAAGTATAGGATGTCCATGTACCTAAAGACCCTAGGTTTGCATGTCTTCCTTGCCGCCACCAAGAGATGTTATCTTGGTGATTGCAATCATATAGGGGCCAATGCACAAGCCCTAGAGGCCATTAGAAGCACTCTTCCTAAAGATTATCTCTTATGTGTTTCTAACTTTGATTCCGCTTTTACAGTGTGGAACAAGTTGACAACAACCACCACCTCCAAGCTTCAATTGCCGATCCAAGAAGAGGAATCTAGTGGAGAATCCAACTCTATATGCTACATGGTCCAAGGGAATGACTCCCTTGAGGTACATTCGGAATCTCAACTAGATAGTAATGATTGTGCTAGTTCTTCAAATGATTATGTTGATCCCCATGCTTTGAATGAAGAACTTTCCATTGTTTGTGAAAAGTTAATAGAAAAATATAACGTGTTGAAAAAGAAAAGTCTAGATATTGAAAAAGAAAATAAGAGTTTGCATGCTAGACTTACCAATGTTTTGCAAGAGAAGGTTGAGGTCTATAATGAAAGGGATTCATTAAAATCTTAACTTGATCTTGTACTTAAAGAAAATAACTTTTTGAAAAATAAAAATGATTGCCATGTTCTTTTGAAGAAAAATGAAAACTTGTCTTCAAAATTGATTTTGTTTTAAAAGAAAATGTTGATTTGAAAAATAAAATTATTTCTATTTCAAATGATTTAGATGTGTGTTTAAAGAAAAACATTGTTTTGCAAAATAAGATTGATGCACATGTTTGCCATGCTAGGGTAGTATCACACACTTCACCTATTGCATGCCACACTTCTTCTTCTAAGATTAATGATGATATTTGTTTGCTTAAGAAGAAGGTTGATTGTTTGGGCTCCACTATGAGCCAATGTGCCTTGAACCACAATCGATTAGAAACCTTGATTCGAAAGAAACAAGTTCCATCCTTTATGCATGCACACCCTTCACGACATACACATGCTCCTCACGGACACACCCATCACATGTATGCTCATGTGTACACATGTACACATTGTGGACGTAAGGGCCACCTTGCTAAATTTTGTTTTGATAGATTACATACTACTAATTTAGCAAAGAAATTTGTTTGGGTTAGAGAAGGGACTAACCCCATGGACCCAACAAGATGTGGGTACCAAAGACCACCCCTCCTATTGTTTTTGATGTAGGTGTGGGCTCTCACATGACGTGAGAGTGATGACACCTTGGAGTGGATGCGTTCCGGACTTCATGAAAATCAAATTGGATGCATCACTTTCAAGGGAAGATTTGGTGGAGATGACCACCACGTTTTGGAGACAAGGAAAGTTGCTTCTTTGGTTTCGGTAACTATCCTTTACTCCCATTTATTGTTTACATGCTTTTCATATTCATAGTTTATAGCATGTTTTTATTGTCATTGGATTAGTATGTTCATTCCATGTTTATTAGATCCTTGACATACATGTATAGTATTTGAGACACATATGCTTATATGAACACATACTTAGTGTTCTCACTTATGTTTAAGCTATAATGTACATCATGAATCTAATACATGTGAATTCACATAATAATCATGTTTTAGTTTTCCATGATGACTTTTATCATGATGATTCTCATATTTGTTTTGATGCTTCATGTCTTGAATATTTGTTTAAGTGTTAGTTTTCATTAAGACTAGTTATATACTTGTACATAGAGTGGGCCACAAATAAATCTATGTATGTTTGGGCTTGATTGCTTATTTGAACCATTAGATGTGCTAGTATAGTCTAGTTTTGATGATCCATACATTTTAGACTTGTATTCATATTTTTTGGATTTATATGAGTTTTGACTTCATGTATATGTTTGTATTGCCAAACTTTAAGATATACATATATACCCCTTGAGTCATTTGCCCTTCATGCAAATCTATATTTGGACTCAATTGTGTTTAGGGATATGTATGTATACTTCATGTTTGACAATTCATACATATACCTTGAAATGAAATTTGTGTGATGAAAATTTAGTTTTTCATGTTTCATGTATTTATGTTTAACTTCATGTATATGTCTATCTAGTTCAAACTAATCTTATACATATACATCTTTTGAGCCACGTGCCTTCATGAATATACATTTAGTGGACTCGTTGAGTTTTGGATATGTATGTATATTTTAGTTTGTATTAGACATACATATGCCTTGAAGATTAAATAAGGAGTTTTATATGATTTTTCATGTTTTTGATGGAATTATGTTTTAAGGAATAATTGAGCTCAATGAAATATTTTTCATGATTATGATCTTCACATATTATTTGTACACTCATATCTATTGCTCATGTTTTGTTTTCTCATGAGTTATGCTTTATTGGTTAGAGTGATGATTATCATGTGAATTTCAATTTTGTTTTATTCCTTACTTGAAGGATTTCGTGCTAGTTAACAAGTTTTCCATTTAACTAGTTGCGGTGTTCTTTATTTTGGTAGTGATTTTCAAACAAAACTACATTTTCAAATCTATCTTTGAAAAACCCTACCTTCTAAGGGCGGTAGGATGGGAGATCATGTTCATGTATGCTCTAATTGAAAATCTTTAAAACTTGAATTATGATTGGGTGGTAGATAATATGATGTATACACTTGAACTTATTGTTATGTCAATTGGTATCATTGAACTCTTTCAATTGCTATCATTTTGATCTTCTTGTATACTCATATATATTTTGTATGTATGTATGCTTTAAATTCCAAGTATATCAATTTCTATTGGTATCTATCTTTCATACATATATATGTTTGTGTTTATGCTAGTGCTTGAGTTTCAATTTTGTTTAAATTGATTACTTTTAAATTGTTATCAAGACTATGCATGTATTTAGTTTGTTTTTCATAAAGGGGGAGAAAATTGATTTTGTATTTCAATTGGTATTTGTACTCTCACTCTTTATGATTAAAAGTTGTTATTTTGAACATATGATATCAACATCAAATTTGTTTATATATTTTCAAAATGAAATATATTCTTACAATTGGTATTAAAATTTGTGTTTAGACATTCAAAATTTGTTATGTTGTTTTACATTTGGTAATTTGTTATGTTTAAATTACAATTGGTATTTTCAAAATTTTGTTTAGAGAAAATATTCAAAGTTTTGATTTGTATTTCCTATATGCAAGGAGAGCTTAACATCTCTCTTACATATAGATTCATGTTGAGTATATTATAAATTGAGGAGCTTGACAACTCTTCTTATATGATATACGTGTGTAGGGGGAGCTTCACATCTCCTCTTATGCATTACATAATATGTGTTATGTGAATTGGGGCTTGTCATCCCTTCTTCATGCAATGCATATGTGTAGGGAAGCTAACTTAGCGTCTTCCTCTTCATGAATGTATATAGCATATAACATATATTGATTCTTGTTTATGGTATCAAGATGCTTCATTGACATATTTTTAATTGATATCATGTTTGTAGTCACCCCTTATTGATTTTGTTTTTTTTGTTTTAGACAAAAAGGGGGAGAACATTGTCTTTTATTGTTTTGTTTGACATAAAGGGGAAGAAAGATTTTTACCCTCGTTTTATTTATGGTTTTGATTACCCTTTGTTGATGATTGACAAAAAGGGGGAGAAGTATTTATGAAGTTTTATATGCATGCTTATGTTTTATATGCATATATTATGTTTTAATCTCAAGAATAGTAAGTTTGATTGATTTATAGAGTTTGCTTTGTAATTGGTATCTAGAGCGTATTTTATGTTGAATATTCCATTGGTATCTAGAGCACCATGTTTATATGCACTTGTCATGCATTGCATATTATTGTTTATTTGTGTATGCATGAGTTAAGGGGGAGCTTCCTTGAAGCTTATCTTTAATCCATGCATATATAACTCCATGAGTTTTGTCATCATCAAAAAGGGGGAGATTGTTGGCCCAATGGCCTTCCACTCTAGTTTTGATGATGATCAACACTCATGTAGTTATGTTTACTAATATTCTTGTGTTTCTAAGTTTCAGATCATTAACAGGATATTAGTTGGTGATTAGCTTCAACAAGGAGTTTAGAAGCTTTTCATGTTGATTCCGGTGCCAAAGCTTAAAGATCATACCTTTGCACTTGGAGAATCACGGAGTTTTGGAGCAAGTCTACTTGAAGATGAAGATCGTCAAGAAGACTTAGGTATCCTAGTTTAGATAGAGTTTTAGATCCATTTGTAAAGTTTAGTATAGTTGATATGCTCAAGTGCACAAAACACACACGTTTCATGATTTGGTTTTTGGTTTTCATGAATAATAGATCAAAACAAGTTTACCTTATACCTATGTATATTAGATATGTTTTACATATACATACATGCTTTAAACTTGCTAGACAAACTTATTTTGACTATCCTATTCATGTTTTGGAAAAATCAAGTTTGATAAAAATACAAGTTTTGTTTTTGATAAAATTTGTAAGACACAAAAATAAATTGATATGTTGATATATTGTCTTGAAATTTTTATCACAGGTGTATGTTTTAATATAAAATGATAAAACAAATTTTGTGAATTTTTTAGAAGTGTTAAAAGATTTTTAGAAAATATTTTACACTGTTTTTCTGACCCTGCACTGTGCCTGCCAGGCCAGTTCGGTCGACCGGACCGGTCGACCGCACCAAGTGGCCGGTCGACCGGGGGTCGGTCGACCGATGTGCACAATCGTGCACGCTGGCGACACATGTAGTCGGTCGACCGGACCGGTCGACCGAGTTGAGAGCTCTGCTCTCGGGAATTTTCGGTCGACCGGACCGGTCGACCGCTGCTGCCCAACGGTCACATTTTTGACCGTTGGCGGTCGACCGGGCCGGTCGACCGGCAGTTGGTCAGACTGCCACATCAGCCTAACGGCTAGTTTTTCCTAGGGGCTATATATACCCCATTTCTCCATTATTTTGGCTAAGAATTTTTGAGCTAAAAATTTTCAGTTTTCTGAAGAGTTTAAAAGAGTTTTTAAAAGAGTTTTTAAGTCAAAAAGATTTCATCTTATTTGTTTTTGGGTTTTTGGAAAATCAAAGAAAGCTAGGGTTTTGGGAGATTGTTTTGTTTTTCATTTTCTATCATTTACAAGTGATTTCCCAAGTAGTTTTTCTTTGTTGCTGGTTTTCAAAAACACCTTGTTTCCACACTTGAGCTATCACCTATCCTAATCTATTTAGGATCTTGTTTTTGTGGAAAAGAAAAGAGAAAAGAAAGAAAGATTGTGTTTGTGGTCTTTGTAACCACTTATTGTAAACCCTCCTTCATTTGTTGTATCCCTCTTCGGTAGAGGTGATCGGAGTGGTATTGGTTGTGAGCCTCTTAGGTAGAGGTGGAGTTTGGTTTGTATCCCTCAAGTGTGAGGTGATTGAGATTGGTTTGTGAGCCTCTTAGGTAGAGGTGTTTGTTGTTGTTGGCTACGGGCCGTATCCCTCTTCGGTAGAGGTGGATTGTGGTTGTATAGCCTCGGTGGCTTTGTAAGGTTGAGAGAGGAGTTTGGTACTCCTATAGTGGATTGGGAAATCCTACACGGTGGTGTAGGCGGGGATGTAGAGTTGGGTACTCGAACCTCGAAACAAATCTTTGTGTTAGCGTTTGATCCATTGTCTCTCTAACCCTTACTCTCTTTACTTTGTGCAAGCATCATTCATTCATTGCATACATATCTTATACATTGCTTGTGTTGTGCATATTTCATATTGCCTTGCATTTATTCATATTGCTATTCATTCTTATATGCTTGGCTTGATTGTGTGTATTTTTATATTGCTTGGATTGCTTGTGTGTGTGTGCCTAACTTATACTCATCCAACAAGAGCTTCACATAGCACCTCAACCCATTTCAAGGGGAATCAAGGGGAGTTAGTCCAGAGCCTCGCAAGGAGAATTCGGCTACACTTGTTGTATTGTATTAGTTTGTGCATAATTTGCATTAGCTTCCGCATTTTGCGCACTTAGTTTGCATTTAGTTTCTTAGATTAGCACTTACACCTATTCACCCCCCTCTAGGTGTTTTTCATTTGTATTCCATTGTTTATTCGCTATTGTACACTTTGTGATGTAGGAGAGCAGAGACACAGTTTCAGGCTCATCAAAGACCCAGGCAGAAGCCCCGGTCGACTTCACAGTCAACCAGGCAATTCAGAAAAAACAGCAGGCCAAAATCAATTGACTTGTGACAGCCTCCTCTTCTGGCTTGTCGACAGGCTTTTCCTGAAAGTCTAGTCTTGTCAGTTTTCTCCTTGGTTGTCGACAGCACCCTTTAACTGTCAACAACCCTATTACATAATAGTGTTTCTGAGTTTGTTTAGGATTCTGTTTTGGGTCCAAAACAGATTCTGATTTGATTTCTCTTTTCTTATTTTGAATTGTAAATTTAGATTTCCTAAATAGATCACGACTCTTTTAATTCTTTTATTTTCTTTTAGAAATCAGTTATACTTTCTAAGTAGGAGTAGTACTCTTTTGTAAGCTTATAAATAAACTCTTGTACTCTTATTTTATATTCATCTTTGATCTAACTTTTATCAATAAACTATTGAGTTTTTTCTTCATATTTTCTCGTGGATTAGAATTGTTCTCTTTGGCTTGTGGATTCGGGTCGCTTGCTCGTGACTTCGAGTAATTATCTCCTACCTGAAAGCTTCTTTAGCGTTCGCAGCTCTAGTATGATATCTAACTCGCGTCGCTCGTCTTCTTGGCTTCCTCGTTTGCGTCACTTTGCTTGTTATATTTTGAATAAAGATTCTAGTAGTAGCGTAAAATCTAAGCTCTATTGCTTTATTTATATGGTAGATAAAAACGGACTTACTGTGGATTGGACCCACCATAAGAGAAGTTTGGTCACTTCCTAGGGAGTAACTACCTTTCAGAGCACACATGGAAGACATCTTTCAGGTTAAGAGTAGCAGAGTGGTGCCAGCCTAAGACTCTCGGTGTGAGAATAAGTAGTCAGAATAAAAAAGTGAGTGAATCGAGCAGAGGTGTGGTGGAATGGTAGTAGTCCAGCATGGGGAACTGTTAGTGTGTTGGTGGATTAGCACATAAAATTGCAAGTGTAGATAAACTAGAATAGAAAATTTTCACTGTAGTGGGGGGTTTGTGGGGGTGTGTGTGAGACTTAGGATTAGAGCAGCGATCCCCTCTCCTTAGAGAAGAAGGATCATGTATACCTAATAAGAATGTCGGCGTAGACGCAGAATTGTGGGCTGCTATAACTGCACGATCTGCATATTGGATCTGTTGTAACAGATGGGATTACTGCTGCTGATTAGTTAGGATTACAGGTCGCTAAATCCACCACTATCCATAATTGCTCGCACTAAAAGGGAGTGTCACACATTATGAACGGCGAGAGGATGGTGTTGCACAACGACAGACGAAGATTTCGATGAACTGTTGTTGAGAGCTTTGGACTCGGAGTTGAAGACTTTGGCTGTGGAGGGTTCCAGAGTGATAAAACCTTTGGAGTGGCAGATAAGGTTCAAGATTTTGGTGTCTGCAAAATGAGCGTAGCCCCGTGAAGATCAGGAGAGGCGGAGGATCTAAGATGAATTCAGAAAATTTGTGGATATCTTAAAAAAACTCTTGGTAGTTTGTACACGTGTCATCATTTTATCCGTGGTCAAATCTTGACCACTACAATTTACTTCTTTTTTTATCGTTTTAATCCAAACTTGGCTCCATGGGAAACACATAAGATGGGAATAATGTAACATATATGTTTTTTAAGTAGAATACAGCTTGTGATAGTTCTACAGAGATTATGTAAGTTAATTAAAGACTTTACTTAGCAAATTAAATGGGAGAGCCCCAGCATGGCCTAGATACTTTAAATGATTATGGCTTGTTTGTTTCGTTGCAAAACGTCGCAAGTCGTAAGTCGTAAAATGAGAATGGAAAAAGTGAACTGTACCAGAGAAAATATATTGTATTTTACGGTGTTTGGTTGATAAAATGAAGTGTAAATGGAAAAGTATATTGTGCTTTACGGTATTTGGTTGATAAAGTGAAAGTGTAAATGATAAAGTATATTGTGTTTTACGGTGTGTGATTGGTAATGTAAAAGTGTAAGTGGAAAAGTTGACCACAAAATTAACTATAGCAGTGATTTAAATATTATAAATACTATTAAATTAAATCTACTATTACAAATTAAATTGTATTAATAAATTTGAGATAAAAAATTAATAATCTTAATATTTTATTTAAACAATAATATTAATAAAATATTAGTATAAATAATAAAATATTACTAAAATATTAACTAAATAAATAATATAAAATTTTAAGAAAATCTAATGAACATTAATAAAATTTTAAGAATACTAATAAAATATAAATATTAAAAAATCTTACAAAAATAATAAAATATAGTTATAATATTATAATATTAAAAAATACTTGAAAATTATTATAATATAAATTTTATGATAATATTATTATAATATTATAGAAATATAAAATTAACAAAGTAAAATATAATTATAATTTAATAATAAATTATCATTATAGTATTATTATACTGAATTATTATTACAATATTAACATAATAAAATATTAATATAATAACAAGATATATTATGATATTAATAAAGTAATTTTTTATATTAAAAAATAAATAATTAAATATATAGTAATTTTATATTAAAGTATAATATTGTTATATTAATAAAATATTAACTCTAAATAAAATAATAAAAAATGGAATAAGTATTAACAAAATAATAAAGTATTAAATAAAATATATAAATTAAAATAGTAAAATATTAAATATTAAAACTATATTAAAAACAATAATAAAAATTAAAGATTAAAATATAAAATAATTAAATAATTAAATAAGACATTGAACACTATTTAAAATATTAAATATTTAATAATATTAAATTATATATTGATTATCGAGTAACTATTTTGAACTGTAAGTATACTACAAGTGAGAGTTACATGACCACAAAATTAACTGTAACAACTGCAAGTGAGAAATATGAGTGTAAAAGTGAGATTTATATGACTACAAATTTAACTGTAGCAACTGCAAGTGGGAAAAGAAGAGTTGCATTTTGCAACTTGTTTTTCAACAAACAAACAACGAAAAATGGAAGTTTTACGACTTGCGTTTTGTGGCGTTTGCGGTGAAACAAACACGCCCTATATGTATTATCACATATTTTTGTTTTGCTTTGTTTATACCCAGCAAGATCGATTCCTTACTGTATAACATACACTTGTTTGTCTCCAATCCACATTCTCGTTTGAGGCATTACAACATTTTCAGAGAAGTAGTAACCTGAATAAGATGAACCCATCACATACAAATATTTTATTCCATCTTTTTCTCTCATAAATTTATTCCCTTTCCTGATTGTTTCTAATAATTCTTTGTAAATCATATTGGATAAGATGTAAAGTGCTTCATTCAGAAGGATGAACAATTACTTCTCTAAAATGAAAGCAGATAAAATGATCAAATCAATCTACTGTGTTATTGTTGAGGTTAGGCATCCAAGATGCCATTTTTCTTCTCCTTCTTCTTCTTCTTCCTGCCAAGTGGGAAAACATGGTTGTTAGGAATTGTGGGGCTTGGTTTAGAGCAGGTGACAGGACCTAGTAAAATTTCTTTGATGATTTTTTGAAATGATGAATAAAGTTAGCCTTTAGTGATATATCATATTTATGCAAAACATTATATTTGTAGGCAACCAGTGCAATGTTCAAGAAAAAGTAGAGTTAAAACAACAAATTGGTTAATCAACAGGCTCTATCAACATGTTAAGTAATTTTCCTAGTTATATAACCAACGGGAACTCAACAGTAATTCCAAGTAAATGGGTGAATTGTGATTATTTTACCAGCTTTTCAAAGAAGTAAATTGGAGCGAAAAGAAGAGATCTCAGCTGAGACTGCTATGAGAAAGAAGCAAAGGGGAGAGTGACTCTAGCCACACAAGCCAAAGGCCAAAATGATTAGAAAAAAAAAAGTTTGAGATGTGATTCCTTTTGATTTCACAGGGATGAGGACTAGAAACCAACAAGGGCATTTTTCGTGGCCACGTCACCTACTTTCACAGCTCACCAAACGCGCGCCGCCCAGAAAATAAATCGTGCGTAATAGTGTTTTTGAGGCGCTAACAAACAGCCCCCAAAGGAAATTTAAACATTATCTCTCTATTTAGAGTTGTGGAGTCATTTTGACCTATAAAATGGGCACAACCCTTCCAATTTTTCACATCCTCTCAGCCGAAAAAAAACAGAAGAGATGGAGAGAATGACTCCCCCAGTCCTTACTGTCACCGGCCTGATCTTCTTTCTGCTCTTCTGCTGCTCCTCAGCTTGTCATGTTCACGACAGGAGAGCCCTTCTCGCCTTCAATAACACCCTCGCACCTGGCTCTTTCCCCAGCTCATGGACGACCGAGGCCGACTGCTGCTTCTGGCAGTTCGTCCGCTGCAGCAAACGCAACGGCCGCGTCCGGGTCGTCAGCTTCTACAAGAGCAACAACGTCAGCGGAACCATCCCGCCATCCGTCGGCGACCTCCCTTTCCTCGAGATCCTCACCTTCTCGCGCCTCCCAAACCTGGTGGGCCCCATCCCTCCCCAGATCTCCAACCTCAAGACCCTGCAGTACATCAACATCGACCAGACCGGAGTCTCTGGCTCCATCCCTCCCTCCCTCTCCAAGCTGACTCAGCTCCGAGTGCTGAGTCTCACCAACAACCACCTCACCGGACCAATCCCTGCGTCCCTCGGCGACCTTACCCATCTCTTTCACATCTACCTCTATGGCAACAAGCTCACGGGGACCATCCCCGGCACTCTCTTCTCCAAATATTCCTTTACCTTCACCAATCTCAACCTCCTAAACGACAACATGCTGACAGGGGCCATTCCCCCGGCGTTCGACAAGGTGAAGTTCCTGGTCATCGACTTTTCCAACAACAGTCTCAACGGCGATTTCGCCTCGGTTCTGTTCGGCAAGTCGAAGACCGTGGAACAGATAAGTTTGGCCCACAATCAGATGTCCTTCAATCTGTCGAGGGTGGAGTACCCTGCGAATCTAGGGTCTCTGGACATCAGCCACAATAAGATTTATGGGAGCATATCGGATCAGATCACAACTCTGACTGGTCTTGGTTTGTTGGATGTGAGCTACAACGAGCTGTGTGGCAAGATCCCGAGCGGGGGCAACTTCAGAGAGTTCGGTGCTGAGACCTTTCAACACAACAAGTGCCTTTGTGGGACGCCATTACCCCCGTGCAAGTGAAGAGGAACTCTCAATTGAGACCCAAGCTGGCTAAGCTCGTCGTTTTCTATGTTATTACGTTGTGTTTTATGTCGCAGTCTGTGTTCCTCGATCTTCCACCAATCACACCCCCGTGCAGGTGAAGTGAATATGAAGACAGATCCAAGTTCATCGCTTTCTATGTTTTAAATTTGCAGTTTCTGTTCCTCTCCAAGGGTGTTATTGAAAGATGTATGATCGTCTCAACATCTACAATAATGGCCAACATCAATAAGTAAGAGGGAACTCTGAAATGAGTAATTAATGTTAATAATAAATGTGAGAAGCTGTTGTTTTGTTTTTATCGCTGAATCCTGAAAAATCACAGAGAATATGCGGATAAAATTTCCCCTTGCAATCAAACCAAAGACTCTTCAAACTGTAGGGTTAAGCGTGACCTTCAGTGTCCCAGCGGGTGCCTGTAGCTTCTACCCTTTCTCTCCGTGTCATTTTTTATAACAAAAGGATATTTTAGTTCTTAAAGGTTTGGATCTTATAATTTGTGGATTGTTGAGTGGATCTGAGTTTATTTGTTGGGCTAAAGGAATTGTTGCTGATTGCTGATCTCCGACTGTGGTTATTATTTTCATCTCCGGTTTAATATTATCCAAAGGAAAAAGGTGATTTTTAAATTAGTTTCCATTCTTGTTGAAATCCTAATATTCCCGAATTTTTTTCTTTTAGGATGTGTTTGGTTAAGTGAGAAAGTGATAATAGTTTTCTTTAGAACTTGAGAATTGGTTATTAAGTTTTTCGGTGTTGGGAAGTGTGATTTAAAAAATGTTATGTGTTTGGATGGTAATGTGAAAGTGAAAGCGAAAAAATTGACCGTAAAATAATATTAAAATAAACATTAATTAAGAAAAATAAAAAATGGACTGTAATTAGAATACAAATGAGATTTACATGAGCAAAAAAATTAACTGTTTTGTATTACAATTTATTACAAATGAGATTTATATGATCGCAAAATTAATTGTAGCACTCTGGAAGTGAGGAAATGGTTATGTAAAAGAGAAAAAGAGAGGAACTTTTTCTTTTTTTTTTTTGATATCTGAATGAACAGCGAAATGAGAAAAGACACTTCCCATTTTCTCACTTCCACCAAATTCCTTGAATCCAAATAGCCACTTAGTCGCATTTTTGATAGAAATTATGAAAATAATTTATTGAAAAAAATGAGCTATTTCAAAATATTAGGCTTCGTGGGCGGTAACATTACCGGAGGTGTATTGATCTTGATTCTCAATTCCACTAGCCCATTTCTGCGTTCCAAACGGATCATGATGAATTTATTCTGACCCAAAATAGTGGGCCAGCCCGCCTTTTCTAACGATTTTGTCAGTTTTCAAAAATCTACTTTGGGTCAAACAACCCGCTAATGTCTCATTTTCCGAGCAATCTTTAACCAAGGCATGTTTGGTGCGTAAACTGCACCGTGGAAATCTAACAGGGGTCAGATCACTTAGTGAATCCCGCAAAGGTACTCATTGCTCTTTTTCAGAGCAAAATCATCAACTCTGCACAGTGTTCAGAGCTCCTGCTACCAGAAAAGGACGTCACTTTGCTGAAGCAACAAAAGCAAGGTTGGCATCATTTCTATTTGAGCAGTAGAGTGCCACCCGTAGAATATTATTCGACATCAGTACTCCCCATATGTCTTGTTTTGTCAAGATAATTTTTCCCATTTGATCTTGTACTAGTTGTTATGTTAGAATCAATAGATATCAAGAACACGTTAATTTATCAAGGTTCAGAGGTGCAAATCCTACTTCCTTGAACAACCACAAATCATTTCACTATTTGAAAAAGAGACATTACACAATATATAGACCGGATCCTTTAACGGCTCGAAACAAACCTATAACCTTGAAATTTTTTTTTTTCCAATGGAAAATCTCCAAAACATCCCCCCTCCCCCACGTGCAAAAGCTATAAAACATAGTCGAATCAGTGCAAGAATCCCCAAAATACTCCTCTTGCATGAAGCCTGACTCACTGTGCTTCGCTCAGCTTTAGCTCTGAGAAGGTCCTATAACAGTAGGTAACTAAAACATGATCAAGACATCCCAGTACTAATCTCTTTGGCTTGTCAACTACATAGCTTCTGTTGTAGCTTCTTTCAATCGCTATAGCGCCATGTGGCAATAAGGCAAATGATGCGGAATTAAAACTTAATTGCAACACTCTATGTGTAACCAAAGAGTATAGCCGTATTCCCTGTGAAGGGTTCTGGACTATCTCCTCTTGATTTCTCAAAATAAGAGTTGAGGTGTTATATGAAGCTCTCTTGGTTCAACACAAGTATGGGCACACACAAACTATACCTAGCATATGAATAAGAGCAATATAAAGTAATGCAAGATATAAGAGAGATAGAGTTTAGAGATAGTGGATCAAACGCAAACACAAGGATATGTTTCGAGGTTCGAGCAACTGCTCTACGTCCCCGTCTTCACACAGAAGGATTTCCACTACGTTTACACATGACCTCCCACAAAGGGAACCTCTATCGAGAAATTTGCAATTACAAACTTAGAAATACATAACTCCTCTCTCTACGACAACCATTTCTACTCAAGAGGTAAGGCACAAAGTCAAAACAATAATCACCTCTACACAAAAGGGATAAAGGCACAAAGCCAAACTCTATTACAATCACCTCTCTGTTGGCCAAAGGCCCATCACTCTAGTTTTGATGATGATCAACTCATGAAGTTATAGTACTAATGATCTTGTTTTTTAATTAGTGTCAGATTTATGATCAAGATCTTAGTAGGTGTGGAGCTTCAACAAAGGATTTAAAGTCATATTTTGGAGCTAGCACCGGTTGATTCACGAGCCTATGCATCAAGACCACATCAAGTACCCAAGAGGAGTCGAGCTCGTTGGATTGCTTTTGGACCAAGTCTAGATGATGAGAAGACTTCAAGGGAAGACTTCAAGATCAAGACTTGAGTCTAGGTTTGTTTTATAAGATTTTTGTTTTAGTTAAAATGTAAAGGATAGAGTAGTTGGTGGATTGCTCAAGTATATATCACACACACACTCTTGATTTAGTTGTCTTTTCATAAAAGAATTTTCAGATTTAGAAAAAACTTTCACTTTGAAAAAATACTTTTTGGTTTTTGGAATTTCTTATATGCATGTCTTTTATTCAAAACCATATTTAGAGCTTAATGCCAAAAACATAGATATTTCATCTTAATTGTGTAGTGGATCATATCCATACACACTATACTTTAATGAATTCAAAATATCTTGTTTTTGTATCATGAAGAAGTTTGGAAAACAAGTCTTAGAAAAATACTAGTTTTCAATTGAGCCAATATTTCCAACTTACAAAAATAGTCCAAATCTTTATAACATGCATTGATTTTGTGCAAGCATGTTTGTTTATCAAAGTATATTGGTAAAACTATTTTTGTAGATTTTTATGTATTTTATGGGATTTTTATGTGATCCAAAAGACCAAGTTTTAATCCCAGATTTTCTGTTCTAGGCTTCAGCCAAGTCGACTAGTCGACCTACCAAGTCGACTAGGGCTGAAGTCAGTCGACCGGCTCGGTCGACCGACGTGCACGACGTGCACGCCTTGACCTGGCAGATGGCCGGTCGACCGACCCAGTCGACCGGATCTAAGAGCAGTGCTCTGTTCTTTTCGGTCGACCGGGCGGCCGACCGGAGGCTCCAACGGTCAGATTTTTGACCGTTGGCGGTCGACGGCCGGTCGACCGTTAGGCCTGACAGACCTCTAACTGCTAGTTTTTCTAGCCCTATAAATTTGAGAGTTTGGGCATTGTTTTTCACCAAGATTTCTAGTGGACTTTGAGCCAGTTTTTTCCCACTCCATTAAAAGAATTTCTCCACTAAATTGAGAGCTAATACTTCCAATCAAAAGGGAAGATTTTATCAAGAGTGTTTAAAGTGATTCTTTGAGTTTTCCTCCACCATTCTCTTCCTTGTTTTTCTCACACAAACACTTGAGCATCCATTGATTATTCATTCTATAGGAGTGTTGTAGTGAGAGTGCTTTTAGGTGATCAAAGTGTTGTGATCACCAAAGATCTTTTCTTTGTACTTTGAGGAGGCGGGCAAGTGTGCTCGCGGTGGTTTAGAGTTCGATTGTGAACTCTTGGTTTGAGGTGCGGCCTCGGCAAGCTTGTGGAGCTTGCGTGTGTACGGGACTAGGAAGTCCGAGGGATTGTAGGTGTTGCGGCACCAAGGAGAGATCCATTGGGATCGTGTATAGTGGAAATCCTTCGTGTGTCGAAGGCGGGGATGTAGAGTAAGTGTGCTCGAACCTCGAAACAAATTCCTTGTGTTTGCGATTGCTCACTCTCTCTCTCTCTTTGTCTCTTTTATATCTTGCATGCTATTACTTGCCTTTATTTTACATGCTAGATATTCATTGTGCTTAATTGATATACTTGCTTGGGATTGTTTGCTAACACTTGTATTCAACCAAGAGAGCCAACGCGGCACCTCAACCCTTATCTAGGAGAATCTAGAGGAGTTTGTCCAGAGCCCTTCACGGGGAATTCGGCAACACTCTTGTGTTATACGTGATGTTTAGTGTAAGAGTTTAGTTTAGGTCATAATAGTTTTTAATTCCGCATTATTTGTCATTAAGTGACCATTAGATTAGCCATCACCTATTCACCCCCCCTCTAGGTGAACTTACAATTGGTATCAGAGCTTGGTACTCTGATTTGGGTCTTACAACCTAGAGTTAAAGATCCTCATTTTAGGCTAATCACAATATTTTGTACACACACCATGGATTTCATGTCACCACCCACTTTTGACATTCTTAACATCCACATTTGGAAGGTTAAGATGTCCTTATACCTCAAGGCCTTAGGTTTTCATGTTTATCTTACCACTACTAATAATGCATATTGTTTAGATGGTAAGAATTTTGAGGCTAATGCAAAAGTCCTACATGCTTTAAAGTCAACCCTAAATGATGATTATTTATCTAGGGTTTCTAACATTGATTCGGCTTTTGTAGTATGGAACATCATCACCTCCCTCGGCGAAAAAGATCTATATTATGCGGGAACGATTAGGACGTTGGAAGCAACACCTCCACTTGTGCTATATGGTCTAAGGGGATAACCCCCTTGAGGTAACTACCGAATCCGAGGTAGATAAAGATAATAACATGTCATATGATGAGCTTAGCACCTTTTGTCAACTATTGCTTGAAAAATATGACATGCTTAAGAAAGATAATAAAAATTTGAAAAAGAAATTTGATTGCATGCATATAGAACAAGATTCATTTAGAAACAAGATTGCATGCTTAGAAAAAGAAAAGGAAGATTTGAAAAATGAGAATGTTTCCTTATTTTCAAAATTGAATGATTTGTGTGAAGGAAACAATACTTTGAAAAAAAATTGATTTGGTGGAAAAACAAAAAGAAGTTGTTTTTCAAGAAAATAAGTCTTTAAAAAGAAAAATTTGTGAAAAAGAAAAAGATTTTGTTTCTAAAAAGAAAAAGAAAAGAAAAAGAAAAATGATTCTTTATCTCATCATGCTTTACATGCCACCACTAATGAGATTAAAGATTTGAAAAATAAAATAGATTGTTTGAGTTCAACTTTGAACTCTTGTGCATTTAACCATACTAGGTTGGAGTCAATGTTTTCAAAGAAACAAACTCCACACATTCATGCACAACATCATCATGCATATGCTTATGTTGCACGTCATGATCACACTCCTACACATAAGCATCCTAAGGTGTACACATGTACACATTGTGCCCGCAAAGGCCATTTAGCAAAATTTTGTTATGACAAGTTGCATCATTTTAATTTTGCTAATAATAAAAATTTTTGGGTTCCTTACAAGACTAACCCCAAAGGACCCAAGAAAATATGGGTACCAAATTCTCACCTTATGTATTTGATGTAGGTGAGGGCTCTCACAAAACGTGAGAGATTTGGTGCCTTGATGGTGGGTGCACTTGAACTAAAAGGACACATATTTGGAGCACCGCTATCAAGGAGGTTTTGGTGGGAAAGACCACCATGCTTGGAGCTTTAGAGTTGGTAACAATCTCTAAACTCCTACTTTTTATGTATATGCTTTTTACATATATCATATTCATAGTATGTTCATGTTTTGTGTTCTTATGTGCTTCATGTGGTAAAAACATGCTTAGATGTAGTTTTTATCAAAACTTGTATTATTCATGTACAAATAGTGAGTTACATTTGATTCATATATATTTGCACTTCATGCTCATTTGTACCCACTATATGCACATGTATAGACTAGTTTTAATGATTCTCTCATTTATACATGCTTTGTCAAATTTTATACTTTACTTCATGTATATGTATTTTTAATTCAAATCTAATAAATATACATGTTACCCGTGAGTCTCTTGCCTTCATGCAAATACATTTGATAGACTCTTTTATGTTGGGATATGTATGTGTATTGTTAGCTTTGGATAAATCATACATATACCATGAAGACTAACGTTTTATGAAAAATGATTTTTCATGTTTTTGATTTTGTTAAAAATGTGACTTATAATCTTTTTGAGCTTAAATGACTATTTTCATAAAAATGCTATTTACATGATCTTTTAAACACTCACATCTTTATTTATTAATTCATGACTTAGTTTCATGATCATTTTGAGCTTTATATACCATGAGTGATTAAATCTTTATGTATTTAGTTATGTTTTATGAAGTACATATGATTTGATGTATTTGAAGGATCTTTAACTAGTTTTTCAAAAATCAATTTATACTAGTTATTTATTCTTCAAATTAGTAGTTTATGAGATATACACATGATCCTATTATTGCTTCAATTGCTGTCATTGAATCATTTCAATTGGTATCAATTTGACTCCATTTTTGTATACTCATTTTTGTTTTCTATGTATGTATGCTCTAATTTTCAATTGGTATTATCCATTCTCATACATATATATGATGTTCATGTGCTTACTTTACATTTGGTATACATCTTTAAAGCACAAAGTTTATGCTAAGCTTGATCTAAAACTTTATTTTCAATTAGTAATTGACATTTTAAGCTTATGCATGTTTTCAATTGGTATCAAAATGCTTCAAATTTGTTATAAATTTACAATTGATATCAATATGTTTTATGTAGTTGAAAAATTAAAAATTTGTAATGTTTATTTACAATTTGATTATTTACTTTTGGTATCTTAAAATTTGATTTTACAAGTGATACCTTAAAAAAAAGAAAAAAAATTCAATATTTTTGATTTGTATTGCCTATATGCAAGGAGAGCTTAACATCTCTTCTACATATAAATTCATGTTGAGTGTATTGTATATTGAGGAGCTTGACAACTCTTCTTTATGTGGTACCCGTGTGTAGGGGGAGCTTCACATCTCCTCTTATGCATTACATAATATGTGTTATGTGAATTGGGGCTTGTCATCCCTTCTTCATGTAATGCATATGTGTAGGGAAGTTAACTTAGCGTCTTTGTAGCACCCCGTACCTGGGATACGTACCCAGATACGTGCCCCAAATTTTTTCGATCATATTGCTCAAATTTCTTCCTGTATGTGTTCATGGGTTGTAATTTCTTAGTTTATTGAGTATCAGATCTGAATTCTCAGACCTAGAGTAAGCCCTGACCCGGACCGGGAACCTGATACAAGCCAATAGCCCGATTTGACTTTCTGGAAGTCCAAATAGACCGTTTTCAGTTTCAGAGACTGTTTTCTAATATTTTAGATTTTTCATGATTTTCTGAAATTTCTGAAATTTTCTGCAAAATCTCCAAAACCGGTGTCGGTCGGCATCGCTGACTGATTCCCAGATTTTTAGTTTTCAAATGGGATTGAATTTTCAAAAACAGCTTTCACAGTACATTTTATAATTTCATTTTCTATCTAAAAACATTTTTAGGATTTTTCAAAATTTATCAAAATTTGACCGATTCTGGTGTCGCGGTATCGCCGGATGATTCCAGGATTTTTATTTTTAAAAACATATTATATTTTCAAATCCGATTTCACCAAACATATTAGAATAATATTTGCTATTTTGAAAATTTTTCGGAACGGTTCTGAAACAGTCAAATTTTCGCTTTATTAAAATAATAATATAATTTGCCGTCCTTCCTTTTTCTTGTTTTTCCCTCTCAACTTCTCTACTTATTACTCCCAGAATATTTTATCAATTTTATTATTTAATAAAATATTTATTTATAAATTTTAACTATTTCTTTTCATCTCTTTTTAATTTTTCAAATTTCTTTTCATTTTCTTTCATTTTCTTCCTTTCTTTTCTTCTCCTTCACTCCAACTCCCGTACCCTGCCACTCTCCAACTCAGCAGCGGCAACAGCGGCAGCAGAGGGAGCAGGTGAACAACCCCCCCCCCCAATTCATCATTTTCTTCCAATTTTCTTCTCCTTTAAACTCTTCCTTCCTCCTTTCTTTCCTTTCCATTCCAACTATCTCCCTTCATCTTCAACCCTCAACCAACCAAACCCAACTCACGCACGCCGCCTCCACCATCACCACCGCCACCTCCGGCGCCACCCTAGCCGCCGCCGCATCCCCCATTACCCCACCACCCTCCTCCACTTCCACCAACCCCAAATTTCACCTCCTCCTCTTCAATTTCACCTAAAACCCATCACCTTACAAACTCCATCTCCTCCAAAATTCCCCCTCACCACCATCAAATTCCCCACTCCAACTAACTCATCACCACCTCCTCCACCTTCTCTAACTTCCCAACACCACCAATCACCACCACCACCACCACAACCACCACCATCTACCACCACCATTAACCCAACAACAACAAAAACAACAACAAAAAAAAAGTGAAATACCCAACATACTCCCTCCTCTCCACCCGCGCGCGCGCCGCCCTCCTCCGCCGGCGGCGCCGGCAGTGGCCGGCCGGCCATCCCCACCCACCTCCTTCCTTCTTCTTTTCCTTTCATTCTTTCTTTCTTCTTTTCTTTCTTTCCTTTTTCTTTTCATTCCTTCCTAAATAAAACATCATATCCCCTCTTTCCTAAAATACCCCACCTCTTTCCTCAAACTACTTCCCCCTATTTACATCAATACCCATCCCCTTTTAATCCAATTTTATTTCTAAAAACACCTCATTTTTCCTCTCTTTTTCCTACAACTTTCTCTCTCCTCTTTCTCTCCTCTCTCATTCCCTCTCTAATATTTATATAAATATTTATAATTATATATATTAATATATATTTGTGGGCTAGAGGTTTACTCGACCGGTTCGCGATTTCTGGACATTTAACTGGTATTTTACCCCGGTTTCAGGCGAGTACAGTTGTTTTTAACATGCATCTAATTTATCATTTTGCGAGTACTTTTTAATACACCTAAAATAAATGATATTGTATTTAAAGCATGGAATTGATGTGTGGATATTTTAGTATGCATGGAATTGATATATGGATATTTTAGCATGCCTAGCACTTGTTACGTAATTTTAGTACACGATATTATGCTATGCTAGTTAACAGATGATGTTGCACTCGGTATTTACCCGACCCTGGACATGTTATACTTGACACGCGACATCTGACACCGACCCTTGGCATGTTATGCCTGATATGTGATTTATGACACCGGCACTTGGCATTTACACCGGCACTTGGTATTTACACCGGCACACAGTATTTGACACTGATATTTGCCATGCTATATTTGACACTGATCCTTGTCATGCTATATGTGATATGTGACACCTGATACTGATACTTGCCATGCTATATTTGACATGTGATACCTGACCCCGATACTTGTCTTGCTACACTTATCACTTGATATTAGACACCGATACTTGATATGTCATACTTGACACCTGCCCCTGACACTCGGTATATGATAAGCTTTCATGTGGTACAAATACCTGGACCTGACATCATGACTCTTGACCAGACATTACCACCCTGATACCTGATTATATGACATATTCATGACTATCACTGTTACGGGGACATGACATGATTATTATATTATTATTACCAGATATCTGGTACTCCTGAACTCCTGTATACTTGAACCCCTGAAATAGGGAGGCTCCTGACATTACTCCTGATACTATACTCCTGTTGACCCCCCGTAACACGATAACCATGAATATAGATTACTATGAATATTTTGTGGACATTATCACTGGACAATTCATAATAAGTAGACAACTTATACCGGGATGGGGAAACTGATGATTACTGATATAATCTCCATGTTTGTGATGGTCTTATAGTGTCGCGCGGCCATGTACTTGGATTCGACCTGGAGGCCACCAGGCGTTTCCGTGGGGTGTACTGGCACCCTACTCCTTGCCTGCCGGTTGTATCATAAGCCCCTGGGCCTATTCCTGTGGGAGCGGTGACATCCTATTCCTGTTCGGGCGTACAATAAGTCCCGGTACCTAGCGGTACGTTCCGGCTCAGTACCGGATACTCCTTGACCGTTGTCCCGGGCATGTACGGGACCCACTCTAAGCATGGTTCGTCGATCTTCATCAGTTTCCAATAACTTACTCCTCGGTCTGTATGCTGAGGTATGTGGGATGGGACACATACCGATGTATACAAATCAGATGAGTCTTAATAATTAATAATAACCTGCTCCTGATATATGACTAGCTATACTCTTGACCTATACTGCCCACCACTTATACTTTTGCTATCTCGTTGGATTAATTGATTGCTTCCATATTGTTACATTATTATATTGTTGTGAAGAAAAGTCAGATTATATAAACTCAGATTACAGTGACGTGATGTATAGGGTATATATATGAGGGTTTCCTTATTTGGATTATTCTTCGATGTACTAATCTCACTGATCGGTAATGTGAGCTTATATAACTGATTTCCTATAGTTATTTACTTACAGTCTTACTTCATGTTCATACATGCTTATGTTCACGATACACATTTCCTGTACACATGTATCTGTTATGCACGCCACCTGGCTTTATTATATGTACTCGCTGGGGTTGCTAACAACCCTGGATTCCATGTCCAGATTCTAGATCCTGGATCACGGTGGCTTGGTTGTAGCAGAATAGAGTGGCGCAGCGGAAGCTTGATCATGCCGTAGTTCTTCCTCCTAGCTTTTCTCCTGTTTGGCTCCCGAGGCCCTCTTGCTACTCGTGAGCACCTCTTTGTTCTTGTATATCTCTTCATGTATTATGTACTTTTGTATTTTCTGATAATGTAACATTCATGTAATGTTGTATTATTCTCTTTGATAACCATGTACTTGCGCTATTTCTGTTGGAATGTATGTATCACTGTGCTTCCATCTCTGATTCTTGCCTGTACTGATGCTTAGCGTATATACGTGAGGGTATTTCTGACCTGCGTATATACGTCGCAGTGGCGTCCCCGTACCCGCGGGATCGGGGCGTCACAGGTTGGTATCAGAGCTTAGGTTCTGACATCCTCAGTACAACCAGTTGGCAGATAAATGGTGTATTAATCTGCAGCTGGAGAGCATGAGTCTTGAATATACATTCCAATCGCAAGTACGGTGTTATCTTTTCCTTCCTCATAATCTTTCCTTGGATCCTGAGACCCTTCTATCATTTCAGCTTCTTCCCGTCATTCCTTTGATCAACTCAGATATTTTGTGTCCTGAGATTGTAATCTCCCTTATCCTTTTCAATTTATTATATTATCATCGTTGACTGTAATCTCTTCCATGTTCATCTCCCCCTTATAGAAATTTCGAGGATGAAATTTTTGTTAGGTGGGTAGATTGTAGCACCCCGTACCCGGGATACGTACCCAGATACGTGCCCCAAATTTTTTCGACCATATTGCTCAATTTTCTTCCTGTATGTGTTCATGGGTTATGATTTCTTAGTTTATTGAGTATCAGATCTGAATTCTCAGACCTAGAGTAAGCCTGACCCGGACCGGGAACCCGATACAAGCCAATAGCCCGATTTGACTTTCTGGTAGTCTGAATAGACCGTTTTTAGTTTTCAGAGACTGTTTTCTAATATTTTAGATTTTTCATGATTTTCTGAAATTTTCTGAAATTTTTCTGCAAAATCTCCAAAACCGGTGTCGGTCGGCATCGCTGACTGATTCCCGGATTTTTAGTTTTCAAATGGGATTGAATTTTCAAAAAACGGCTTTCACAGTACATTTTATAATTTCATTTTTTATTTAAAAACATTTTTTAGGATTTTTCAAAATTTATCAAAATTTGACCGATTCTGGTGTCAGCCAGTATCGCCGGATGATTCTAGGATTTTTATTTTGAAAACTATATATATTTTTTAAATTTGATTTCATCAAACATCTTAGAATAATATTTTCTATTTTTGAGAATTTTTCGGAACGATTCTGAAACAGTCAAATTTTCGCCTTATTAAAATAATAATATAATTTGCCGTTCTTCTTTTTCTTGTTTTTCCCTCTCAACTTCTCTACTTATTACTCCCAGAATATTTTATCAATTTTATTATTTAATAAAATATTATTATATAAAATTTTAACTATTTCTTTTCATCTCTTTTTAATTTTTCAAATTTCTTTTCATTTTCTTTCATTTTCTTCCTTTCTTTTCTTCTCCTTCACTCCAACTCCCGTACCCTGCCACTCTCCCAACGCAGCAGCGGCAACAGCGGCAGCAGAGGGAGCAGGTGAACAACCCCCCCCATTCATCATTTTCTTCCAATTTTCTTCTCCTTTAAACTCTTCCTTCCTCCCTTTCTTTTCCTTTCCATTCCAACTATCTCCCTTCATCTTCAACCCTCAACCAAACCAAACCCAACTCACGCACGCCGCCTCCACCATCACCACCGCCACCTCCGGCGCCGCCCTAGCCGCCGCCGCCGCATCCCCATCACCCCACCACCCTCCTCCACTTCCACCAACCCCAAATTTCACCTCCTCCTCTTCAATTTCACCTAAAACCCATCACCTTACAAACTTCATCTCCTCCAAAATTCCCCCTCACCACCACCAAATTCCCCACTCCAACTAACTCATCACCACCTCCTCCACCTCCTCTAACTTCCCAACACCACCAATCACCACCACCACCACCACAACCACCACCACCACCACCATCATCTACCACCACCATTAACCCAACACAACAACAACAACAACAACAACAAAGTGAAATACCCAACCTACTCCCTCCTCTCCACCCGCGCGCGCGCCCCCTCCTCCCCGCCGGCGGCACCGCCGCCGGCAGGCCGCCGGCGCCGGCAGTGGCGGCCGGCCACCCCCACCCACCTCCTTCCTTCTTCTTTTCCTTTCATTCTTTCTTTCTTCTTTTCTTTCTTTCCTTTTTTCTTTTCATTCCTTCCCTAAATAAAACATCATATCCCCTCTTTCCTAAAATACCCCCACCTCTTTCCTCAAACTACTTCCCCCTATTTACATCAATACCCCTCCCCTTTTAATCCCAATTTTATTTCTAAAAAACCTCATTTTTCCTCTCTTTTTCCTACAACTTTCTCTCTCCTCTCTCTCTCCTCTCTCATTCCCTCTCTAATATTTATATAAATATTTATAATTATATATTTTAATATATATTTGTGGGCTAGAGGTTTACTCGACCGGTTCGCCGATTTCTGGACATTTAACTGGTATTTTACCCCGGTTCAGGCGAGTACAGTTGTTTTTAACATGCATCTAATTTATCATTTTGCGAGTACTTTTTATACACCTAAAAATAAACGATATTGTATTTAAAGCATGGAATTGATGTGTGGATATTTTAGTATGCATGGAATTGATATATGGATATTTTAGCATGCCTAGCACTTGTTACGTAATTTTAGTACACGATATTATGCTATGCTAGTTAACAGATGATGTTGCACTCGGTATTTACCTGACCCTGGACATGTTATACTTGACACGCGACATCTGACACCGACCCTTGGCATGTTATGCCTGATATGTGATTTATGACACCGGCACTCGGTATTGACACCGGCACTTGGCATTTACACCGGCACTTGGTATTTACACCGTCACACAGTATTTGATACTGATATTTGCCATGCTATATTTGACACTGATCCTTGTCATGCTATATGTGATATGTGACACCTGATACTGATACTTGCCATGCTATATTTGACATGTGATACCTGACCCCGATACTTGTCTTGCTACACTTATCACTTGATATTAGACACCGATACTTGATATGTCATACTTGACACCTGCCCCTGACACTCGGTATATGATAAGCTTTCATGTGGTACAAATACCTGGACCTGACATCATGACTCTTGACCAGACATTACCACCCCTGATACCTGATTATATGACATATTCATGACTATCACTGTTACGGGGACATGACATGATATATATTATTATTACCAGATATCTGGTACTCCTGAACTCCTGTACTCCTGTATACTTGAACCCCTGAAATAGGGAGGCTCCCGACATTACTCCTGATACTATACTCCTGTTGACCCCCGTAACACGATAACCATGAATATAGATTACTATGAATATTTTGTGGACATTATCACTGGACAATTCATAATAAGTAGACAACTTATACCGGGATGGGGAAACTGATGATTACCGATATAGTCTCCATGTTTGTGATGGTCTTATAGTGTCGCGCGGCCATGTACTTGGATTCGACCTGGAGGCCACCAGGCGTTTCCGTGGGGTGTACTGGCACCCCTACTCCCTTGCCTGCCGGTTGTACCATAAGCCCCTGGGCCTATTCCTGTGGGAGCGGTGACATCCTATTCCTCGTTCGGGCGTACAATAAGTCCCGGTACCTAGCGGTACGTTCCGGCTCAGTACCGGATACTCCTTGACCGTTGTCCCGGGCATGTACGGGACCCATTCTAAGTATGGTTCGTCGATCTTCATCAGTTTTCAATAACTTACTCCTCGGTCTGTATGCTGAGGTATGTGGGATGGGACACATACCGATGTATACAAATCAGATGAGTCTTAATAATTAATAATAACCTGCTCCTGATATATGACTAGCTATACTCTTGACCTATACTGCCCACCACTTATACTTTTGCTATCTCGTTGGATTAATTGATTGCTTCCATATTGTTACATTATTATATTGTTGTGAAGGAAAAGTCAGATTATATAAACTCAGATTACAGTGACGTGATGTATAGGGTATATATATGAGGGTTTCCTTATTTGGATTATTCCTTCGATGTACTAATCTCACTGATCGGTAATGTGAGCTTATAAACTGATTTCCTTTAGTTATCTACTTACAGTCTTACTTCATGTTCATACATGCTTATGTTCACGATACACATTTCTTGTACACATGTATCTGTTATGCACGCCACCTAGCTTTATTATATGTACTCGCTGGGGTTGCTAACAACCCTGGATTCCCATGTCCAGATTCTAGAGCCTGGATCACGGTGGCTTGGTTGTAGCAGATCAGAGTGGCGCAGCGGAAGCTTGATCATGTCGTAGTTCTTCCTCCTAGCTTTTCTCCTGTTTGGCTCCCGAGGCCCTCTTGCTACTCGTGAGCACCTCTTTGTTCTTGTATATCTCTTCATGTATTATGTACTTTTGTATTTCTGATAATGTAACATTCATGTAATGTTGTATTATTCTCTGTGATAACCATGTACTTGCGCTATTTCTGTTGGAATGTATGTATCACTGTGCTTCCATCTCTGATTCTTACCTGTACTGATGCTTAGCGTATATACGTGAGGGTATTTCTGACCTGCGTATATACGTCTCAGTGGCGTCCCCGTACCCGCGGGATCGGGGCGTCACAGTCTTCCTCTTCATGAATGTATATCGCATATAACCCTTATTGATCGATTTGTTTTACCCCTTCATTGGTTCTTTGTTTCGGACAAAAAGGGGGAGAAAATTTTGTTTTTACTTCAACCCCCTTGTTGATGATTGACAAAAAGGGGGAGAAGAAATTGAGATTTATATGTATGTTAGTAGAATTTATGTTTTATGCATATATGTTTTGTTTTGCAAATAGGAGAAAAAGATTTGATTTGTTTTATCTCCATACATTTGCATACATGTTTATGAGCATTCATTGCGTATTTATATTGTTTATTTCTATGCATGAGTTAAGGGGGAGCTTCTTTGAAGCTTTACTTTAATCCATGTGTATATAACTTCATGAGTTTTGTCATCATCAAAAGGGGGAGATTGTTGGCCCAAAGGCCCATCACTCTAGTTTTGATGATGATCAACTCATGAAGTTATAGTACTAATGATCTTGTGTTTTAATTAGTGTCAGATTTATGATCAAGATCTTAGTAGGTATGGAGCTTCAACAAAGGATTTAAAGTCATATTTTGGAGCTAGCACCGGTTGATTCATGAGCCTATGCATCAAGACCACATCAAGTACTCAAGAGGAGTCGAGCTTATTGGATTGCTTTTGGACCAAGTCTAGATAATGAGAAGACTTCAAGGGAAGACTTCAAGATCAAGACTTGAGTCTAGGTTTGTTTTATAAGATTTTTGTTTTAGTTAAAATATAAAGGATAGAGTAGTTGGTGGATTGCTCAAGTATATATCACACACACACTCTTGATTTAGTTATCTTTTCATAAAAGAATTTTTAGATTTAGAAAAGACTTTCATTTTGGAAAAATACTTTTTGGTTTTTGGTATCCAAAACCATATTTAGAGCTTAATGCCAAAAACATAGATATTTCATCTTAATTGTGTAGTGATCATATCCATACACACTATACTTTAATGAATTCAAAATATCTTGTTTTTGTATCATGAAGAAGTTTGGAAAACAAGTCTTAGAAAAATACTAGTTTTCAATTGAGCCAATATTTCTAACTTACAAAAATAGTCCAAATCTTTTATAACATGCATTGATTTTGTGCAAGCATGTTTGTTTATCAAAGTATATGGTAAAACTATTTTTGTAGATTTTTATGTATTTTATGGGATTTTTATGTGAGCCAAAAGATCAAGTTTTAATCCCAGATTTTCTGTTTCAGGCTTCAGCTAAGTCGACTAGTCGACCTACCAAGTCGACTAGGGCTGAAGTCGGTCGACCGGCTCGGTCGACCGACGTGCACGCCTTGACCTGGCAGATGGCCGGTCGACCGACCCAGTCGACCGGAACTAAGAGCAGTGCTCTCTGTTCTTTTCGGTCGACCGGGCGGCCGACCGGGGGCTCCAACGGTCGGATTTTTGACCATTGGCGGTCAACCGGCCGGTCGACCGTTAGGCCTGGCAGACCTCCAACGGCTAGTTTTTCTAGCCCTATAAATTTGGGGGTTGGGCATTGTTTTTCACCAAGATTTCTAGTGGACTTTGAGCCAGTTTTTCCCACTCCATTAAAAGAGTTTTCTCCACTAAATTGAGAGCTAATACTTTCAATCAAAGGGAAGATTTTATCAAGAGTTTTAAAGTGATTCTTTGAGTTTTCCTCCACCATTCTCTTCCTTGTTTTTCTCACACAAACACTTGAGCATCCATTGATTATTCATTCTATAGGAGTGTTGTAGGGGGAGTGCTTTTAGGTGATCAAAGTGTTGTGATTACCAAAGATCTTTTCTTTGTACTTTGAGGAGGCGGGCAAGTGTGCTCGCGGTGGTTTAGAGTTCGATTGTGAACTCTTGGTTTGAGGTGCGGCCTCGGCAAGCTTGTGGAGCTTGCGTGTGTACGGGACTAGGAAGTCCGAGGGATTGTAGGTGTTGCGGCACCAAGAAGAGATCCATTAGGATCGTGCATAGTGGAAATCCTTCGTGTGTCGAAGGCGGGGATGTAGAGCAAGTGTGCTCAAACCTCGAAACAAATTCCTTGTGTTTGCGATTACTCACAATCTCTCTCTCTTTGTCTCTTTTATATCTTGCATGCTATTACTTGTCTTTATTTTTACATGCTAGATATTCATTGTGCTTAATTGATATACTTGCTGGGATTGTTTGCTAACACTTGTATTCAACCAAGAGAGCCAACGCGGTACCTCAACCCTTATCTAGGGGAATCTAGAGGAGTTTGTCCAGAGCCCTTCACGGGAAATTCGGCAACACTCTTGTGTTATACGTGGTTTTAGTGTAAGAATTTAGTTTAGGTCATAATAGTTTTTAATTCCGCATTATTTGTCATTAAGTGACCATTAGATTAGCCATCACCTATTTACCCCCCCTCTAGGTGAACTTACACTCTACACATGAGGGATAACCACAAACCCAAAGAAAATGAAAGATTACAACTTAGTGATCACAATAAACCACAAACAATTCTTGGTGATCACAGTAGACCACAATAATATTTCCCACAAAAACAAGATCCTATAGATAGGATAGAGATGATAGCTCAAGCGTGAGAATGCAAGGTGTTTGGAAAATAAATCATAAAGAAAAAATACTTGGAAAAAAATACTAGAATGAAATAGAAATGAAGATCAAAACCAATTTCCAAAGACTCTCTTTTTCTTTAAATTTTCAACCCTTGAAAACAAAATAAAAGATCAAACTTTTAAGCACAAAAACTCTTTTAAACTTGCTGCTAAACAACTTAGAAAGATAGGGAAAATAACTCTCAATATCTTGTTAAAAAACAGTCCAACAGGACCCCTTTATATATGCCCGAAAGAAAAGAGCCGTTGGCAGCCTGAAAGGTCAGAAATGGCCTTCCGGTCGACCGGCCAACAGTCAAAATTTTGACTGTTAGGCACGGACGGTCGACCGCCCGGTCGACCGTCCACAAGGCACGAAGCCTATCGGTTGACCGCCCGGTCGACCGGCACTACCCGAGACATGGGTAGTTACAGTCGGTCAACCGTCCAGTCGACCGGCCTTGTAGGCTGGCCATGTGCACGTCCTCGTGCACATCGGTCGACCGGTCCAGTCGACCGACCACTAGTCTCGTCGACCGTCCAGTCGACCGCCAGCTGGTTCTGGCAGGGATTTCAGAACTTGAAACTAGGTTAATTCAACACCTATAAAATCCCATAAAATCCTATGAAGTCCAAAAAAATAAGTTCTTTTAAGATATTTGAATAACAAATATGTGCGACCAAAAATTAACACATATTGCAAACTATTTGAACTATTTTGTGATATAGAAATTAAGCTTAAACACAAAAACTGTATTTTCCGAAACTTGAATTTTTAATGAAAATCTGTTTTCTCCAAAACTTGTATAAGTACAAAAACATGATATTGAAACACATTTGAAGCATATTGTGTATGGATAGAATCCAACACACATGTAAGTATATATCTATGTTTTTGACATAAAATCCAAAATAGGTTTGTTAATTACAAAACTCTAAACAAATGAATAAGATCATCAAAATAAGTTTTTCTTAATATATGAAGAATATATGCATATAGATGAATTCTAATACACATTAAATCATGTAAACTTGTTGAATCTATCTATTCATGAAAACCATAAATATGTGAATTAGAAATCCAAACCGGTTAACCGAAAATCAAACATATTGAACTTGTGTGTGTGTGAATTTGAGCATGTGTGAATTTGAGCATATCAACACTATCTATCTTTATACAAGATCTAAATACAAACCGATGTCTTCTTATAGAACTCCTTCTCCAAGTCGACTCGATCCAAACACGATCCAACGAGCTTGACTCCAACCGAATGCTAGATGCGATTTTGACGCGCGAGCTCTTGAATCTACACATGTGTTAGCTTCAGAACTCCTTTGTTGGAGCTAAGCACTAACTAAGATCTTGATAGTAAATCTGAAACTATATTAATACAAGATCATTAGTACTATAACTACATGAGTTAATCATCATCAAAACTTGAGTGATTGGCCTTTGGGCCAACAGAAAGTTCCATGGGTAACTCAAAACACAAGAATTTTGTGTGCAATTGGTGTCACAAGAAAGGGTATATTAGAGCTGATTGTTAGACTTGCAAGAAGAAACAAAAGATGTTAATGTCACTGAACTCGCTGAAGGGGATGAAGATAAGTGTGACGTTCTATCTGTTACAGACAGATCGATCGGTAACAAAGATAAAATAGATGGATTATTGACTCTGGATGTTCATAACATATTAGTTCCAATAAGAAAATGTTTTCCTCATACACTTCGATTTAAGGGGGAGAGGTCCTCATTGAGAATTCTGCTACAAGCAAGGTGATTGCAAATCAACAATTCAGTTTCATTCTCATGGTGGATGTATCTCGACTCTTCAAGGTGTTCGTCATGTTCTCGAATCAAGATAAACATGTGAAGTTTTAGGCTGATCGTGTCGGCAATGTTTACATGTTATGAAATTCGGAGGTTACAGTTGGTGAATTGCAATTATACTTGGCTTCAAGATCGGAACCTGTGAAAAAATCAGAGAATACGATAGTTTCGAGCTCGGATGTTCCATTTTACCTCGAAGGTTGATTGGGACTAGCGGCGCTGGCGTACAATGATAAATCCAGATCATTACTCCTGTGTTGGAGCAAATTCTCATAAATCTTGCGTGGATCAAGGAGATCGTTGAGTATTCAAGTTCAGCTCAGGCCTGAACTTGTTCGATCTAATTAAGTTGTGAACCCCATGAGGGGGTTATAGAGACGAGGGAGAGATGGAGATGAAGTCAATGTTTGCTCAATTGTGTATTGATGTGAGCATATGGATCATGGTGGCTATTCTCGGACTTGGACATATTCAAGTCAAGGAAGATATTGTTAGGATTGTGACAGAAATACGTCGTGAAGGTAGACGAAACTTCAGAGATCAAAGAACGGACGAGCACGAAGAGATGCATACAGTATAGTCGACTTGTGCTCAGAGTAGTCAACTGGGTCTTGGAACACAACAGAGAGTTGGATGTTCTCCGTAGTCGACTTATAGCTTTGATAAGTCGACTAATGCATTCATTAGTCGACTAATCTTTCATATAAGTCGATTAAAAGGGCGGTTCTGGTAGTTTCTTTGTCTGGATCTATTTCGAGTTGAATTCGAGTTTTCTTTTCCTCTGAGGTGATGTTGTTCATAATGATGGAGTTTGTATAGGACTAGGAAGATCTTATGCTTTATAAATTACCTTTTAGGGTGGCCTTCAATGAAATTCAATGACTCAAGAGTGAATCAAGAAAAAAGGAGAGATTCGTGAGAGATATTTTAGCCATAAGGGTTCGCTGTTTCTTGGTAGCCATCAAAGGGCTTGTAATCTTCATAGAGGAAGGTGTGAGTGTTTCTATTGTACTCCTCCAAAGTTTAATAAAGTTTTTTCTCATTTCTCCTATAAACGTACACACGATCTATTTAATCGGTGAAACCATGTTAAATTGTGTGTTGGCTTTCTCTACTTCAGAATATCATCTTCTCTTCTTCTCGTTGCTCGTCGATCCTGCTCCTTCCGCTGCGCCATCCCAGCTGTTGGTATAAGAGCATATCGATCGTGGGGACTATCACAACATTTGGGACCTCGCGAAGGTATGATATTTATTCCTCACACTTATTTTTGATAAAACTCTATAGAGCAGTGACTGATTTAAACGTTGGAGGGGGTTGACACGAATCTGACCTCTGACTGACATGTTCTCACTTGCAGGTCTCAGAATGACTCGGTAGCGGAGTTGAAGACACATCATAGGATATGAATTTAGAGAAACCAACCCATACCCAAACTTAGCCCGGATGGAAATGCATCTAATTATAGCTAATTCTGGTTATAATATTGAATTAAACTAAAGATACTAGGTATACTTTTATTTTATTCTTAAGTATCCATAAATTTACGATATATGTACAACTATGCAATGTTAATAATAATTTTTTTATAAACCTAATTAATTAGGTGTTTGGATGCAAGGAAGTGGGCGGAAGTAAGGAAATCAGGAAGTATAATTGCTTACTTTCCTATCTATCCAAACACCGGAAAAGGAAAATAAGAAAACTCCTTTCCTTCTCTCTTTTCTCTTTTATACAACTATTTCCTCACTTCCAAAGTGCTACAGTTAAATTTGTGGTCATGTAAATCTCATTTATAATAAGTTATAGCACAAAACAGTTAATTTTTTGATCATGTAAATCTCACTTGCATTCTAATTACAGTCTATTTTTATTTTTCTTAATTAATTTATATTTTAATATTATTTTGCGGTCAACTTTGTGGTCAACTTTTTCACTTTCACTTTCACATTACCATCCAAACACCGGAAAAGACATAACATTTTCCAAATCACACTTCCTAACAACATCCAAACACCAGAAAACTTACTAACCAATTCCCAAGTTCCAAAGGGAACTATTACCAATTCCTCACTTTCTTACTTCCTCACTTTCACCGTCAACCAAACAGGCCCTAAGTGAACAACAATAGCTCAATTTTTTGTCTCTTTACGTGTTTATAAAATAAAATAATAAACAATCTTGTGTCATCATTAGTACTTGTGAGTATTTATTGTTTGTTAAACATTTGAGTCGGGATTCAGATAAGAACATCAGTCGCTTTTCAAATTCTCGATGCACTTTTCAAATCTATCATATATTCTTTTCTTTTTCCCCCCTTCCCTTTTTGAGGATTGAGAGGAAGAGGAGATGGAAAAAAAATGGAACGGGTTGTGCCCATGTTTAATGTCACACGGATGGCTTGACTGTAAATATTTGAGATAAGGCTAGTGGTTATTTATTTTATTTTATTTTATTTGTTTATTTATTTATTTTTGTTTTTCTTTTGCTGTACTTATGGGGATGGAGAAGTGTGGGAGACAGAGAGTGAACTGTTTATGATGGCTGTGGATTCAAACTTTGGAGGGACCACAAGCTTTCTGCATTTTGAAAACAAACGCAATGCCTTCATTGTTCCCTGTAGTTTGTTTTCTCTCTTAGAGCTTTGTTTGTCTTGGTCATAGAAAATCTAAAAAGATGGCGGACATGTTTCACGTGAATTTCAATTCGCGGAGCCAATTATTGTCATAATTCTCTCAGTGTTTTTCGTTCTTTTTGTAAAAAAATCATTTAGAGAGAATTTTATCCACCCATGTGCACTATTCACGGGCCTCACTTTATTTTCTCACCATTGCATGCTTTGCTAGCTAAAAAATCCACAACCAAACAAGCCTTTATTGATGGCACAGTGCCCGCATAAATTTCTCTCTTCGAAATGAATATTATTTTTTTATTTGCATTCAGATCGTTGAACATGCAACAATACTCTAACTATTTAAGTGACAAAGGAGGGACAATGAAGAAAAAAATTGATCTGGGGTAAATAAATAATTCAAGAAAAAACAAAGGCACAGAATATAGAGGCATTTTCCCTGTAAAACTTTTATACTTATAAGAATTATTCTATATTGATCAACAACAAGATGGGTTAAATGCTCCCTGAGATTTTTAGAAGAAGAAAAATTCTGCGCCAGAACAATGGGTTGTTTAGAAATTTTACTTGGTGAATCTTATTTTATACTGTATCAACTTTTATACTTCTGATAAAAAGATCATGGCGAGATTTGTATTGAAATTTTATCTTTATTTCCTCAAGAGACTTGATTTATTAATTTTTAAAGTCATTCTCTAATGATCATATCAGTTATATCTAAGGAGCATTGAGAACATTTTGTACAAAGTTAGGCAGCATAGCTTATGAAATGGTCCCATAAAAGATTTTACCCACAGATCTCGCCCACGAGCCTTTTGCTGAATACGACCTAATTAACAATGTCAACAATGTATGCGATCTCGCACTTTGCCAACTGTAACCGAGTAATCACGTTGACTGTCAATTTCCTTTAAAATTTTGACAAGCATCCAAGATCGAACCGTGTCCATAAAAGGGCCATTCATTTCATTTGTTGAGCCCGCAAGTTGCAGAAAATCCTGAACATGGCAGCAGTCCACAGCTCGCTCCCTCTCGTCTTCCTTCTCTTGCTCCCATCCACTGCCTCGTCCCTAGTATCTTCTGCATTCCTATGCAGCGAGAAGGACACCACTACGCTTCTCAAGATCAAGAAGTATTTCGTAGCTATCTGGCACTGTCCCTTCCTTCCTCTTTCATCGTCGGACGATTTTCAGCAGTCTGATAGAACTCGAGCTCAACAGTAACCAGCTCACAGGTCAAATCCCAAGGTCACTGAAGGATATCAAGTTCGACACAATCAATCTAGCAGGGAATAGGCTCACCGGGGATGCCTCCTTCCTGCTTGGGACATTGAGGACTACGAAACATATTGATTTGTCGAGGAATAGCTTGAATTTGACTTGTCCTCTGTGAAGTTCCCTCATAGCCTGAGATCGCTCAACATAAACCATGACAGGATAACTGGGAGAATACCCAAGCAGATTACAAAGTTGTTTGCGTTGAGTGATTTGGATGTGAGCTACAATGAGCTGTGCGGGCCAATACCCAGTGTGGGGGAGCATGAGCCATCTCTTTCAGTCCTCATTCGAGCATAACAAGTGTCTCTGTGGAGCACCACCGCCCCCTTGTAATGGAACTGCAGGAAACAAAGTGCCCAAAGGTCCGTGACTCCTGTTGTCCTATATAAATTATGGCATGAACCTTGCTTTTTCACCAGGGTACGGTTATTTTTCTCATGTAGGAGCCATTCTCTTCGGTTTTTCACTTGGAATAAAAGTAGGTGGGGGCGATTTGATGTGAAGACCACTGCATCAAAATTCTCCTTAAATTAGGTTTTTGGTTCGAGCGTGTATCACAAAATTTTTCTCATAAACTTTGAAGCTACTTTTCGCAAAACAGTCATAATTTTTATCATCTTTTCTCAAAGTATAATCGCCGGATCTTCCCAGATTATTTTTGAAATGATCACTTATCCAGATTATGAGTAAACCAATCATCTGATGAGAGCAGCTTGGAGGGATAATGAAGTTCTGTTCTTATCATGTGAGTAATTTGTCACTACTGTTGGTGTGTACAGATTATGAGTATAGGATTCTGAGAAGAGCAAAAAGAATTAGATCGAACAAACAATTATATTCGGGAAACCATCGAACATCACATGTTCGACTAATTTGACTTGTTAACAGCTGGATTTATCTGGGAACATGGTATAACCAATTAACTGTCTTGCTCGTCTATAATAAGAGGTACGTAGTATATGGGATCTGGTATGAGATTCTAAACTCCTCTCTTATTTTTACTAAATCTTTCCTACTTACAATGTTTATTATGCTTTACTTGAGCGTCAAAGTGTCATCCCGGGTCACGACCACCAATGCTGACTAGGGATGCGAACGGGCCGGGTTTGGCATGGCCCGGCCCGGTCCTGAACCCGCTATGCCAAGGCCAGGCCGGGCCAAGCCCAGACCCGCCTGAGAAAACCCAGCGGCCCAGCCCGGGTCCGGTCCCCCTTGAGGGGACTCGCGGCACGACCCGGGTCCCGGCCAGGCTCGGCCGGCCCTCCTGTTCTCATTTTATTAAAAAAAATCGCAATAACTAATAAGTAGGTTTGGATTTCTCTTTTTTCAAGTTCCTCAATTTAGCATTGTGGTTTGGAGACTCTTGTTGGACATTAGAGAACTTGGGTTCAAATATTAGCAAAAGCATATATTTTTATATAATTTTAAAAAAATGGGCTGGGGCTGTGGCGGAGTTGGCAGGCAGTGGCGCGGGTGGTGGCCGGCCGCGAGGGTGGATGGGGAAGGGGCGGAGGAGGTGGGCAGAGGTGGGGACAGGGGCGGCGGTGGAGGAGGTGGGCGAGGAGGGGAGGAGCCGGACGACCACGGGGGTGGGGGAGAAGGTGGGCGCAGGGTGGGATGGAGGCAGGCCCGACCGAGCCCAAGTGCGGCCCGGCCCGTCGGGCCTGGGCCACAGTAGTCCCACCATGGCACTCCCCTGGCCAGGACTAGGCCCGGGTCACCCGGGCCGCAGTGTGGGTCTCCGGGCCGATCCGGCCTGGTTCTCACACCTAATGCTAACCTCTTTCTTTGATTACTTGAATCCACTAAGAAAGAATTGAAGGCAACCACAGTTCACTCTGGCAATGCTCCTATTAAAGATCTTCATAATTTTGATGATTTCATTTAAATAACAAAATGAAGATAATTTAAAAAAGGGTAAATTGTTGAAAATCCCAATTTACAATTGATTAGTATCCAATTCTGCATCTTCATATCGCATTTTCCAACTGATTTATGAATAAAATATTATTTCTTACTCATGTTTTCGTCTCTATTGCAGATAATCAAGAGTTATGGGAAAAGTGATAATAAGAGCCTAATTAAACCCAATTTCAGATAATTATTCCATATTTGTTGGAGGCCAAGTCTCAAGTTGCTAGAAGACTACATTGGATTCCCAAATTGAAAACGTACCTGAAGAAAATACGGATCCAAATACTCAAAATTGAGCATATACAGAGCATCTCGCAGCTGTGCGAGATCTGTTGCAAAAGATAAGGGCCATTGGCCCTGATCAGGCCGCAGATCCACGGCCCAAGCTGCAGATACGCGACAATGTAGTGGATCCACACGTCGATCTTCGATGCACCACATCGTCTTGTCACCCAGAAGCTCTTTTTGCTTATAAATATCCCTGTTGGAGGCCAGAATAGAGGTTGGAGACCTGTAGCCTAAGGTTTCTCTTCTTTAAAGTAGTTTTTCTTTTCTTCTTTTGTATTTTTGTTTTTAGATCATGTATTAGGGCAGAGTATGATTCAGGAGAGAAAAAAGAGTGTTGATTTAGTAGAGAGTGACAATTTATGAAATCTTCCTCCTTTCTTCCATGACTTCTATAAGTCACGTAGAGGGGGGTGAATAGGTGACAAACTAATCAAATACAAAACTAATATGGAATTAAAACTATTTATGTAAACTAAAAACTATAAGCTAACACACAAGTATAACACAAGAGTGTAGCCGAATTTTCGGTAAAGAGATCTGGACTATCTCCTCAAGATTCCTCTAAATTAAGAGTTGAGGTGCCACTATGGATCTCTTGATTAAATCAAGTGTGAGCAAACAAACAACCCAAGCATATATATTCAATTAAGCACAAGGGAATATTAAGCATATAAAAGATATGAATAATAAGCATATGCAAGATATAAAGACAAGTGAGAGAGAGATGAGCAATTGCAAATACGGAGATTTATTTTAAGATTCGTGTAGACTGTATAAAAATCACTAAAAACGAGTCATCAAAAAGCAGTGTCCAAACTTCAGACGCAGGACTAATCATCAGCATCACTGCAGCACCAAGACACGAGGGTCGAAACCCACGTCTCAGCATCATTGCAGCACCAAGACGCGAGGGTCGAAACCCGCGTCTCAGCATTATTGCAGCGCCAAGACGCGAGGATTGAAACCCGCGTCTCAGAATCATTGCAGCACCAAGACGCGAGGGTCGAAACCCGCGTCTCAGCATCATTGCAGTGCCAAGACGCGAGGATCGAAACCCGCGTCTCAGCATCATTGCAGCACCAAGACGCGAGGGTCGAAACCGGCGTCTCGGTTATAACTGCCCTCGTTATTAGGTCAATTACTGCCCACGTAATGAGGAAGTTACCCTCCCATTATTGAGCGTTTTTAGGGGCACGTTCACCCCTGAAGTCTCTATAAGTAGCCCCGTTTGCTAGGGAGAAGGGGTCGGTTGATCAGATAATTCTAAAAAAAGAATTTCACTTGTGAGCTGTAGAAGCACCAAGTCTTCCACTGAAAAGAAAGAGAGAGTTCAACTCTTCGAACAACTTGCTGCGTACAAGTTAATCTTTACCTACAATCTCTTGAGATCCCTGGTCGAAAGGAGCTGTGTTACTCCGTCTGCTATCCAAAGAGAGAATTCCCAAGAGGTCCTGACGTTCACCTGGTCAATAGAAAACAAGATTCACTTTTCACCACCACACCAAGAACCCAGCATTAAACAAAGGGGAGATTCAATTGTGAACATCTTCCCTCCCTTGTAGTCGGAGTATTGATCCGTTGTAACCTTTCATTTGATTCAAGGAAATTTTACGAGGAATTTTCTCCCACCAAATAAGAGATGGCGACTTCGCTGGGGACCACTTTCTCTATTGATGAGCAAGTTGTGGCGCAAGGTGACGTCACCTGTATGGGAAAAACGGTCGAATCACTTGTCGTGGAATTCGACCAGGCGAAGTATGAAGAGTTCCTCTCTTCCGGCTCTAAGAGCTCTAAGGCGCGGGTTTACCGAAAAGTCTCTTCGGGGATTTGTTCTCAAGTCTGCTCTGAGATCCTCTCAGACGCGATTGGTGAGAAGGATATCGTGGCTAATCGCATCATGCGTAACGCCCGCGTCAATGCCTCTCAGGAGGTCTGCGTGGTTAACGTCCCTGACATTCAGCCTGTTCATCCCCTTCCTCAGCGCCAGGTTACCGGGGGTTCCCTTCAACCCACACGACGTAACCGGAGTGCCGAGCGGCGACAGAGGCGGCGTATGCGTCAATTACAAATTGGAACAACTGTTTGTCCAACAGAGGTAGGACACGAGGTTCAGACCGGCATCTCTTTTGAACCATGTCAGACACGCGAAGTCCGCGTTTGGCAACCTAAACGTGAGATTCACCAAGCTCGCGTTTCTGAAGCACCGCTTCTCAAACGCCACAAGCAGCAACGCGAAGTCTATGCTCTTTATCAAAAACACGAGACCCGTGCCTCCGTACGCGGGGCCCAGCAGCCCTGCGTTCCTCAAGCATCTTTACCCAGATGCGACAATCGGCAATACAAGAGCCGCGTCTCTTCTCAGCAGAGACGCCAGACTCGCGTTTCAGAGCCACGACACAAGAGCTGCGTTTATGAGCCCCACGTCTCAGAACCTTGCGTCTCAGCTTTGCAAAGCAAGGAGAACTCTCACAAGTTGAAAAGCCCTCGACAATCTGAGGCTAATCTCTTCGATCCCCCTCCCACGGATCTAAGGGATTATTTAACAAGGGAGAGAAGTGCTAGTCGGATCACTCCATCGTGTTGCTGCAAACGGCTTATCACAATGCTCTCCGAGTGCCATTGCAGTTCACGTGCGAGCCAGCATTCTAGATCCAGACAGCTGACTCTAGCTCCCTGATCAGCTAAAAGAAATCGCTCCCACAGAAGGAGGATTTTCTCTGACACTGAGTACCCTGAAATCACTGCAAACATGACAAGCAGGAGTAGGGGAAAGCAACCTGTGGTCAGCTCGACGAGTCTGACACAGAACCAGAAGGAGTGTACGGCATACTTGCAATCGGACTGGGGTAATTGCCCCGATCAATTACAGTGCCCTGGCTCGGGACATTGAAGTAAATGATTCACATTCCGCTATTACAGAGTCGCAGGCTTCGAACTCTTCCATAGAGAAGGAGGCCTTTATATACATGACAAATACTCCTGAGGAGACGGCCAGGCGCTTGGAGCAGCAAGCCCAGGTCCAGAAGGAACAATTCGAGATGATTCGTGCTCAACAAGAATCTATCGATACCCTCAAACAGATGCTGGTACAATTGCTTGAAGACAAGAGGAAGTCAACTGACAAATCTTTCTCTAAAAAGTCTAAAGGCAAACGAAAAGAGGGAGAAAGCTCATCTTCTGTACATATTGAGAAGAAAGAGCAATCTACTTCTGACTTGTCTAAATCCTCATCTCAGGAGAAAGACAACAGAGACCATGGAGGGGTTCATTCTAAAAGAATGAATCAATTAGAGCAACGTCTCGAGGTCCTTACTAAACGGAAAGGCCTCCAAGAAGTAGGAGTAGTCCGGCCATATCCAGCCGAGTGGGACCTTGTTCCATACCCTCCTAAGTTCAAAGCTCCGACCCTCCAAGCATTTGACGGCAAAGGGTCACCGAACCAACATATCTATTACTTTAAGTCTCAGACGGGGAACGTGGTAGATAACGATGCCATCTTGGCACGTTTGTTCATCGGCACCCTAAAAGGGCTCGCCTTTGAATAGTTCATGAAGCTCCCAGAAGGCTCCATTAAAAATTGGGGCGATTTGGAGAAGCTCTTCCTAATACGCTTCTTTGAAGACGACTCAGAGGTCACAATGCCTACTCTTTTGGCTACAAAGCAGCGAAAGGGGGAGTCCGTCAAATCATTTATAGAAAGATTTCAGAACGTAGCACTCCGATGTCCAAGCGGTATAACCCAGGTCACCCTGGTGGAAACATGCCGCCACAATCTACAAACTTCACTCCTCGCCCAAATAGGAGTTGCTGAAAGCCGCATCTGGAAACAATTGATCCAGCAAGGTGAACAGGCTGAACAAATTATCGCCAGAGTTAGGGCAGAAGAAAACAAACCCAGACTCGAAAGGTCGACAAGGCGTGCGCCAGACGCGTCCCTTCAAACAAAAAGGAAGGATAACTTGGCGACAGAGACCAAATCCCCTGTCAAACCTCAACCGGTCAAGGGAAGTGGCTCTTCAAGTCACCGCGCGCCAGCAAGCAGTATTCCTTCAAGGACGAACATGTTAACTCGCTGTTCAAATTACTTAACAAGAGCAACAGACTGAAACTTCCCGAGGCTAGACGTCCTAAGAAGTCGGTAAAACCGATAATCCCAACTACTGCCTGTATCATAGGATTCTGGGACACCCCACCAAGAGCTGTTATGTCTTCAAAGACATCCTTCAGGCTCTGATTGACGCAGAGGTACTAAAACTCCGTCCAGAGCAGAAGCAAGTGACGGCTAATATGACATCATTCCTCTAATTTGGAAGACAACCTCCAACACCCTCTGGAGTAGTCCCCATTCCTAAAGGGGAATTAAGAATGATCAACATAGACCTTCATCATCAGACGAGAGAAGGGTCTTGTACCTGTCCCCACACCCCAGGGGAAAGTTATGTGGGTTCATCCCGACCTTGTGGACGGCCAGCAATGGACCACTGTTACCAGCAGAAGGTCCAAAGACAAAGCGAAAACTTCATCCTGTAATGTGGTGTGCGCTTCTTCCTGAGAAGCGAAAACCGATGTTCCCTCACTCACTGATTCAGAAGAGGAAACAATAGTTCTCGCTGCAGAACCTAATCAACCACTCGCGACAGAAACTCGTTCGGGCCAGTCATATTTAAAAAGGTATGACGAAATGGTGGCAATCCCTCCAAAACCCGCTACAGAGTCAACCAAGCCCTCCACAAAACAACCCGTGGAGAGACAGAAAGAGCTTCGGTTTTCTAAAGCTCTCTCAAAAGACATCGCGGAAGGATCCACAGCACCTTACCGCTTTGACGTCCTGACTCAACTGGCCAATATCCCGGCCCGAATTACTCTTTACGAGCTCCTGAGGCTATCAAAGTCAACCAGAGAAGCTTTGAGAGAGGCTCTAGCTGACGCTGAGGTTTTCATGACCCAGGTGCCGGTTGGATCACAGGAGGAAGATGTAGAGGATTGCCTCCACGCCTCCCAAAATGCTCCCTGCATCACTTTCACGGCAGATGATATGTAGGTTAAAGGGAAACATGATCGACCCCTATACTTCACAGGGTACACTGGATCATCTGAAGTATGCCGCATTCAGGTAGATCCAGGGTCCGCATTGAGCATTATGCCTCGTCGGGTCATGCAACATTTAGGGATCCTATCCACCAGTTGAGTGCCACCCAGACGACCATTTATGGGTTCAATGCCAATGGTACCCGCCTAATGGGAAAGATCAAGCTCAAATGTCAAATTGGGGACTTAAAGTCGGAAGTGACGTGCTACGTGATCGATGCCGACACCTCATACAATTTGCTGCTGGGACGACCATGGATTCACGTAATTCCATCGTTCCCTCCACTATCCACCAAGTCATGAAATACATCGACGGGAGTGGAAAGGTACGAACGTTGATTGTCGAAAGGCATCCTTCAAGAGAGTCGAGAACTATTTCACAGACTCTCTCCTGTACCGGGACTCTGTGGAAACAAACGAGATCCCGCAATTAGAAGAGCCAGACTCTGGTAATGAAGCTGACACCGAGCTGGAGAAAGAAGAGTGCATGTGGGAACTAGATCCACTTGTAACGAGCATTAATAAGCTCGATGTTGATAACACCGCCAATGATGTAGGCGGATGGTATATTAATGAAGAATTAGATTTGGCTTATTTTTCTGTGTTCGCTTCTGATTCAGTGCCGTTAGACACTAGTACCGAAGTGGATGATGACTCCTGGTCGGCAATGAATGCTTTGACATCATTTCATGTACCAGTGAAGTCATCATTCGAAACGTACCAAAATGCCGGTGATGCGCAAGAATCAATATTCATGGTTCCAGCAAGTCAGAAAGGCCAAAAACTAATTCTTTTCGGACAAATCAAATCCGAGCCAATTTATCGTGAAGAATCAGAAAGCGAGAAGGAACCCCCTCAGTTCGGTCATTATGAGCCAAATGTACTCAGAATAATGGAAAGCATGAGATATGATCTGACAAACGGTCCAGGGATGAACTTCGGCAAAGGAAGGAGAACACTACCCCGATCTTTTGTGCCAAAAGGGAAAACCCCTGATTATTATCATCGAACTCGCAGGGGGTTGGGCTATGTGTCAACTCCGATCCCATCAGTCTCTGAGTCTGAAGAGTCATATGCCATAATTACTCATCGGGCACGTCATCGTGGGAGTCAGATGTTAGTGTCGGCAATATCTTCAGAGAACTTTCAGTGAATATGGTTTCAACAAGCCACCTGGAAGACAGAGATGAAGAGATGATCCAATCTGATACAGATCCTTGGATCAAACACTTAAATACTCTTTAGGATACTCGCTTTGAACAGCGCGAGCCACCCACGGAGGATATAGTTGTCCAGATTAATCTAGGAGATGAGGCTAATCCTAAGCCCATCTTTATAAGCGAAAGCCTGTCACCCTCCGAGAAAGAAGATTTAATATCTCTTGTGCAAGAGTATATATATGTTTTCACTTGGAATTATGAGGACATGCCTGGACTGATCCTCGAGTGGCTATGCATCGCCTAAACATTAATTCAGACGTAAAGCCAGTCAAACAACAGCAGCGACGGTTCCGTCCAGAAGTAATGGAGGCAATTCAGTCGGAAGTCAAAAAACTTATAGACTCTGGCTTCATTAGGGAAGAATAATATCCTGATTGCGTAGCAATATCGTCCCCGTGCCAAAAAGAACGGGAAGATCCGGATTTGCATTGACTTTCGCGATCTAAACGAGGCTTGTCCCAAAGACGAATTCCCTCTTTCAATCACGGATGTCATGATTGACAATAAGTGTGGATTTGAGCGAATGTCCTTCATGGATGGATTCTCAGGGTATAACCAAATCAAAATGTATCCTGATGATGAAAAACATACTTCTTTCAGGATACCACTGGGGGTATACTGCTACACCGTCATACCCTTCGGCCTGAAGAATGCAGGGGCTACATATCAGAGGGCCATGAATGCCATTTTCCACGAGCACATGCGTAAAACAGTGGAATGCTATGTTGACGACATTGTAGTGAAAAGCCGCGCCAAAGGTGATCACATAGCCGATTTGAAGGCTATCTTCGACATCATGCGGGCACATCAATTGAAGATGAACCCTGCCAAATCCTTCCTAGGGTGGCCAGCGGCAAATTCCTAGGGTTTGTGGTAACTTCCACAGGAATTCATTTGGACTCGAAAAGTTCGCGCTATCCAAGAGATGCATCCTCCGCGGAACCTCAGAGAACTTAAGGGGTTGCAAGGACGATTGGCATACATCCGAAGGTTCATCTCAAATCTCTCCGAAAGATACCAACCCTTTACTAAATTAATGAAAAAGGGTGTCTCGTTCATTTGGGACAATGCTTGCCAACAAGCGTTGAGGAATCAAATGATACCTCACGCAACCACCAGTCTTTACAGCTCCGGTGTCCGAAAAACCTTTCCTGATATACGTCGGAGCAATGGATCATTCTCTAGGAGCTTTATTAGCCCAGAATAATGATCAAGGACACGAGCAAGCAATCTATTATTTGAGTAGAACTATGATCGGGGCCGAACATCGATACAACCCGATCGAGAAGGAATGTTTGGCATTGGTGTTCGCTGTTCAGAAAATGCGACACTACTTGGTAGGACAAAGTATAAACGTCATATCAAAGGTTAACCCTTGAGGCTACTTATGACAAAGCCATCGTCGTTAAACGGCCGATTGGCAAAATGGGCCATACTGCTATCCCAATATGAAATGCGCTTTTTACTACGAAAAGCCGTTAAGGGACAAGTGGTGGCGGATTTCCTGGCTGACATCCAGATCCAAGGGCAACCAAACTTTACGAGGATCTCCCAGACGAGGTCGCTGAAGTTTGTCTAACCCAGACATCTTTTGAAAGACAAGTGTGGCAAACTTTTCTTTGACGGTGCATTAAGAACAGATCTGAAAGGACATGTCATAGCAGGAGTGGGGGTAGTACTCGTCTCCCCACAGAACTATGTGATTCCTCAAGCCTTCTCATTAACCGAGCCCTGATCCAACAATGTAGTAGAGTACAATGCCCTTTTGATTGGAATGCAACTCGCCGATGAGATTGGCGTTAAAAATCTCGAGGCATATGGTGACTCTAAACTTATCGTCAATCAAGTTCGCGGGGAATACAAAGTCAGACATAAAAATCTAGTACCCTATTACAACGCAACTGTCCTCATGGCCGAGAGGTTCATAAACTTTTACATCGACCATGTACACCGCCAGCAAAATGCGTATGCAGACGCACTGGCGTCTCTCGCTGCCTCTTTAGCCCTTTCAGCTGGAGTAGCAGAGAAAATACTTGTCCACAATCACGACCTGTATTGCCCAAGAATCGCTTCTGAGGATTACCAGAAGCCGACAAGAGACTGTCAAGTCAAAGAAGCTCTTGAGTCGTCAACCGGCCTAGAGCCTAGAGACTGGCGATTCCCTTACATTGATTATGTCTTGTACGGCATCCTGCCTGATGATACCAAAGAAGCGGCTGCCATTAGAAGGAAAACCCCCAAATTCTATTATAATGCGATCACGCGAACACTATATCGTCGATCGCATGACGGGATCTTGCTTCGCTGCCTATCACAAAAAGAGGCACATTAGGTATTGAAAGAAGCGCATGACGGCATGTGTGGAGCTCATCAACCTGGTCCAAAACTTGGGGATCGGCTCCGAAGATTGGGGTATTATTGGCCTAAGATGATTCCTGACGCCATCACTTATGCCAAACGATGTCACGCCTGCCAAGTTCATGGCGATTTCATCCATCAAGCGCCAGGACACCTCCACTCTACAACTTCTACCTGGCCATTTGAGATGTGGGGCATGGACGTAGTGGGCCCTATCAGCCCACCATCATCAAAAAGACATCGGTCATTTTAGCCATAACCGATTACTTCTCTAAATGGGCTAAAGCCATTCCTTTGAAGGAGGTGAAGTCATCTGATGTGATCAAATTCGTTAAACATCACGTCATCTACCATTTCGGTGTACCTCGGCGAATTGTCCATGACAATGGACCTCAGTTCGTCAGTCAGGCTTTCCAGAGGTTCTGTACTAAGTTTAGAATTCAGAGTGTGTCCTCAACGGCATACTACCCCGCCGCTAACGGTCTCACAGAAGCTTTCAATAAGATCATTGGCAAGCTTCTCAAGAAATTCGTCTCGAAAAGTCAGCGTGACTGGGACGACAAATTAGGTGAATGCTTATAGGCCTATCGTACAATTGTTCGAACCCCAACTAAAGCTATGCCATTTTCTTTGGTATATGGGTGCGAAGCTGTGCTTCCACTAGAAATCCAAATTCCATCTCTACGTGTCGCCTTGACAGCAGAGATGACAAAGGAGGAGAAATATCGACTGCGACTCCAAGAACTGGAAGCCTTAGATAATAAACGTCTGCAGGCCCAACAACAAATCGAGCTCTACCAAGCCGGATTACCAGAGCCTTCAACAAGAAAGTTAAGGAGCGAACTTTCAAGAAAGGTGACCTTGTCTTAGCCGTCAGAAGACCTATGATAATGACAAATAAGACAAAAGAAAAATTCCAGCCTAAATGGAAGGACCATTTGTAGTAGAGTCAGCCTACTCAAATGGAGCATATCACCTCATAATTTCAAACGGTGATACACTCATGATGCCAATCAACGGCAGATTCCTGAAAAAATACTATCTTAATAGTACTTTTCCTCTGATCAAGTTAATATTACACCTCTGATCAAAGCTCCAGATCCAAGAAAAGCTTCTTTCCTTTACTAGATCACATCACGATAGATCAGTGACAAGCTAATCAAGCACTGACTGCACCATGATGTATGATGTAAATATTGAGAAAGAAACAAAAAGCGAAACTTGGGTTTTAGTATTGCTCTCTTCATTAAACATCCGACGCCTCTGGCGGCTAAGGACAGAGGAAAATGTTGGCTTCTAAGCCCAACATAAGTTTTCGACAACTCATCATGCTGAGGGGAATAGCATGGCTAGCCCAACTCAAACGGAAGTTGGTAAAGGCACACCAAATCTGTTGATAGCTGAGGGTTTGCTAAAAATCCTAAATGGACTTAGTCCCATTCTCTCCTCCCAAAATCTCTTACCAATTCTGTACAGAGAATGGTAGGTCCACAAAATACAGTCATTACTACATTAACATTATACCTCTGGCAATGAAAAATCTCAATACTCCCTAGTAAGTACAAACCTTACTTGTCTCAACTCTAGATGGAGTAGCAAGCCTTCAACTTGTCAAGTTAACATTACACCTATGACACTTCAAACTTCACTTGTCAATTCTCATCAATAGAATGATAAGTCTTCAAAATTGCTTATATCGTAAATCAATCACTGTCAAGTTAACATTACACCTCTGACATTTCAAATTCTACTTGTCACTTCTCATCAGTAGAATGACAGGTCCTCAAATTGCTCCTATCTCGAGTCAATTTCTGTCAAGTTAATACCACACCTCTGACAAATTATTATTAAGTTTAACATTACACTTCTAACAGTGATTAAGTTGCTGCCAAGTTTAATATTAAACCTCTGACAGTCATTTTCCCTCAGACTTCCATATCGAAGCTGAAATGAGCGATGCTAAGTTTAACATCACACCTAGCGTCCAGTTCATTGCTAAGTTCAACAATACACCTATGGCCATGACTTTCCCTCGGACTTCCTTGTCGAAGTCGAGATGACCAATGCCAAGTTCAAAATTACACCTCTAGCATTACCCTCACTGCCAAGTTAAACATTACACCTATGACAGTGACACTTTCAGTTTTCTCAAATGAAGCTAGAACACTCTTGAGTTAAGTTAATATCACACTCTGACTCACACCCTTGTCAAATTAACATCACACTTCTAACAAGATTCAATTCAACCCGTTAAGTTAATATCACACCTCTAACGGTAAAAGTTCTCCTAGATTCCCCGCGGAGTCTAGTCTCACTTGTTATTCTTGTCAATAGAATAACAAGTCCACCTAAAAATACTGTTAGGTTAACATTACACCGTTAACAGTGTTTTCATTAAACCCCAACTGGGTCTTAGTCAAGTTAATCCCAAACCTCTGATGAAAACTCATCCTCCCTGGGGGTAGAAATTCCACTTGTCATTCTCATTTATAGATTGACAGGTCCACAAGAATTATCTTACTTCTGTCAAGTTAATATCACACCTCTGACAGTATTGTTGAATTTCCTGAAACAGGATTTTCCTACAAACTTTGACTCGTTAAGATTATTATCATATTTTTAGCAAGTCAAAGATCCTTTACTTCTATTCGTCTGATTTTCAATGCAAAAAAAAAAAAAAAATTCAAGACAATAGAAGAAGACAAGAAAAAGTGTCGCTTTTATTTATATTCGACATATGAAAGTGATACAAGACGCTCTCTTATACAATAAGATGAGTGTTACAATAAAGGAGTACAAAGAAGTCCCTTTTCTCAGTAAAAGGTTGCACTCACTCCCTGAAGCATTCTCACCACTCAAATAAAAGATGTTTGGAAGAGCGCCAAAGAAGGGCTGAGCACTATTGTGACGATCGGATGCTGATTACATCATGATGCATGACGTAAACACCGAAGGAGTCCATCGTTGACCAAGAACAATGGTGTTTCTTGAGGTCGAAATGCAGCAGAACCTTCTGATTCCACCCGACCAACATGGTATGGGCCATGATCCTTCGTTGATGAACATCTCTACCACCAGAAAGTCATCCAGTGAACATGGATTTTTCGTCGATGTCACTTCTGGGGTAAGATTGGTGAAGGGAGAATCCGAGACCTTACAGGTGACGTCTCTTTTCCGTGACCTGCAAGAGACCATATCCACTACCATACCCACTGGGACCATGACGAACCCGGGCACTTCCGGTGCATCATGTCCAATGAGGTCTTGACGGATGTCATCAGTCGCGCAATCCTCGTCGCCCATAAACAGGAGCCTTGGTTTTTCCTCCAGTGCTCAACCATCGAATAGGTTCGCTAGTCGATATATTCTCCCAAGGGCCCAGCGAATATGCAAAAGGCTGATTAAGGCTACCTGTAGGAAATAAAAACCAGAAGGTTAGAATTCTGTTAAGACGGAAACAAGAACAGACGCGGCTATAACTGTAAGCTTTAGACGCAGGGATGACCGGGCAGAAAGTCAAAATTCTGTTACAACAGACACAGACGGGATTGAAGTTGTGGACTTCAGATACGCACAGATCTGAACGCGGTCTAGTTTAGACCCGCGTCTAAAATATGAGACGCAAAGATAACCAGAGCGAAAGTTGCCACATCCTTGTTAGAGAAACAAGAGTTGCTACATCCAAGTTTGAAGCCCTCGAAAAGAATTAAAATTCTTAAGTCAACAACCTCAAACGCCAGCTTTATATGCAAAGCTCGCGTCTCAAATTCTAAGTGACAGAGTCATCACACTTGCGCTCAAAGGATTTTGAGTTAGATTCTGACTCACTCAACTCGCGCTTCATCAAGAAGTCTAAAAGGCGCGACTTTCAAATAAGGGTGCACCAGTCAGGCTTCAAGAGAAGGTCAAGAGAGTGAATCTCTTCAAGGGACAGGAAAACCGAAACTTAGTTGGGCTGAGTATTTCATGGTGACAAGTAATTCCTACCCGCAGAAGAACCCTCTAGAGGTTAAACTTATGCATCAAGGCGCGAATATAAAAGGTACTCAGAGGGGACGCTTTTTGATCTTAAAATCACTGACAGTGATAATCTTCAGGAAAGATTAAAGAAAAGCAAGAAAGCTTTGAGTTTTCGCTGTCCATGGGGCACATCCCATTGAAGGAAGAAGATTAAGACAAGATGAAGACCCTCAGAGCACCTACTCTTAAGGGAAACAGTCTAAGCAATGGACTGTTAAGGGGGCGAGGCCTATTTATAGGCGAGCCATAAGGCCTATAATTAATG